>JAJEJO010051698.1:10869-25599 GCA_020662805.1 Glaucomys volans
AAAAAATAAAAAGGTTTTTAAAAATCATCGCATCATTAAGACATTTCGTTTAGCAAACACTCAGGGAAGGAGGAGGAACCACCCGGCCATTTGCTTTCACTCTCCTTGAAACACAAACATCATTTTAAAACCTTCTTCCAAAAAAGAGAGAAAAGGTCACTAGAATTGTCTAAAAAATGCTTGAAATTTTTCCCAGGTGAAGAAGGATCTGATCTCGGATAATCAGAGCGTTCGCCACCAGGGTCCTGGTTCACGATATTTTGTCACCTACCAACCAATTTCTGGGTCCTCAACAAATGGACAGGCGTAAACTTGCTGGGCAGATTATCAGTAGCTGCCCAGATGCAAACCCGCCTGGAACAGCCGGAGCTCTGGTCACCGTCCCGCAGTTTCGCAGCTCAGTTTTTGTAGCACCTGAATCTCATCATTCTGCCTTGTTTTCACTTTAGTTTATGAGATTCTGCCTCAGACTCGTTCTCCGTGTGTTTTCTCACTCAGAATCAGGGGTGTTGGAATGAGTGACGTCTGCAAAGCTGCGTGGCAGTGCGTTTGCACCTCTGTTGTCCTGCTCCCACAGATGACGGACACCAAGCACCCAAATCGACGGGTGCGTTAGCCTTTTAAGTAGAACGGTGTGGCATCTGCGTCCACCCTCTGCCCACCTTCCCAAATACATCAAAACGTCTCTAAGTGAATTTCCACACCTCACACTGCAAGCATGCTGTGCACGGAGCCTTCACACTCCATCGATGGAGAACAATTAGGAGAAAAATCTCTATTTATGGTTTGCACCCACGATATGTCCAGATATGGTCTGTTCTCGTTTTAAAATATATACCCAAAGGACTTAGAATCAGCACCCTACAGTGACACAGCCACATCAGTGTTTATAGCAGCTCAACTCACAATAGCTAAACTATGGAACCAACCTAGGTGCCCTTCAGCAGATGAATGGATAAGGAAAATGTGGTATATCTACACAGTGGAATATTACTCAGCCTTAAAGAAGAATGAAATGATGATATTTGCAGGTAAATGGATGGAGCTGGAGAATATCATGCTAAGTGAAATAAGCAAAACCCAAAAATCCAAAAGGCAAGTGATTTCTCTGATAAATAGTTGATGACACATAGCGGGGATTGCGGGAGGCACGGGAAGAATGGAGAAGGGATGGATTCTATAGAGGAAAATGAGGGCTGGGGAGGAGGCGGGGAAGAAAAGATAATAGAATGAGACAGACCTCTTTACCCTATGTCTATGTATGAATAGGCAAATTGTATGATTCTACTCTGTGTACAACCAGAAAATCCATAGTTGTCCTCCATATGTGTACCATGAACTAAAATAAAATTTTTTAAAAATCTAAAAAAAAAAATAAGCAAATGTAGCAAGGTTGCTAGATACAAGGTTTATATACAAAAAAAAAAGAGAAGAAAAGAAAAGCAAAAAGGCGTCTCAAAAATACTTGCAATTTTTCCTAAGTGAAACAACCAATGGTTGTTTGAATCCACAAGTGTGTAACCCACATCCGTAGAGGGTCAAGTGTGTGCATGTGTGTGTGTGTGTGATCCATAGATACAAAGCTATGCATATCTAGATATTATATCTATAGAAGATCTATAGCAACCTATATGTACATATAATCTATATTTATATATAATGGAATCAACTACCAAAATGCATCTTTTGTAATCAAACTCAATAATACAGCAATGGATAACTCACAACTCATGATCGAGGATCCACTGATGTTTTTAGATTTTTTTTTAAAACGCCATGGGGTTGTGTGAGCCAGCCAGGCTCCCACAGAAAGCAGAGCCTGGCATCTGGAAACTCCGTGCTCTCCAGATTGGCAGCCGCCCGTCCACCTGCCACTCAGCATTCAGAGATCTCAGTGATGCTGGAAATGAAATCGAATCCTCCACTCTCAACGTGGAGCAGACCAGCGCTGGGTGCTGGAGAGAAACCGCAGATTTGCTCCCATCCTGCTGTGGTCTGGGGATGGCTTGAGGGTGTCCCCCCAAGGTCATCTTCTGCAAGCTGCCGAAGTCAGGCTAGGTCTCTAAGGAAATTTGCTAACTTGAACCTCAGGCATTTGGTTATAGCAACAGAAAACGATGACCATTCCCAAACTCAAAGGCTAGGTCTCTAAGGAACTATGCTAACTTGGTAGGTGATGAAGAAAGAGATACGCCCTGTCTTTCTGGGTAACAAAATATGACTCAGCCATACAAAGATCTGACTTAGCAAAGAAAATTAGGAAGTAGAAAGAATAAAGAGGTACTTCGTGCATAGGGCAAGTCCTCCTTCCAACCATCAATGGATTAATCCACTGCTGAGGTCAGAGCCTTGGTGATCCAATCACAACTCCAGGAGTCCATTTAGCAGAAGCAGCTGGGAGGATGTCTCACTCTGATTTCCCAGAGAGCCTGGGTGTTGAGAGACTCAGAAGATGCCACTGATATTCTGAGTGGGCCACACACCTACAAAGCTCTGGGGTAAAAACAATAAGGGGAGATACGAACCAACGTTTGCTACTGGAAATACCAAGAATAAAATTCCGTGCATGGTTTTCTTAGTTTGAGCACCTACAGAAACTGAGTCTTAGAAGGGAAGTTTACTATATAGGAGGAAAGGGGGTTGCTTCTGGCTCTTAGGCACCTTCAGAAATGCACTCTTGGTTAAAATGTTGAGAATGTGAGAGGAAAGGTTCATACGGGCTCTGGTTTCCCATGTTTCATTCCGTGGCTGGCCAACTCCAAGGCAGAAGCATCATGGCGGAAGGGTATGGCATAGGAGCGCCACTCTGCTCATGGAAGCCAGGAAGCACACAAAGAGGAAGGGCTGGAGAGAAGATGATCCCTTCCGGGGTAAACCAACCAATGACCTCCTTCCTGCAAGAGGGTCCCAGTTCCCAGTTATCCATCCAGCCATCAATGGATCAATCCATTGGTGAAGTCAGAGCCCATGTGATGGAATCGTTTTCCCAAACCTCCACCTCAGGATGCACAAGACTGCGGGAGACATTCCAGATCAGATCTACCAGGACCTCCATCTTCAAGGAACTTTTGACTCTCTTTGAAGGACTCTTGTGATTTATTTCAGAACTCAGGGTATGGTTTTGGGATGATCATGAAGCCCAGTGATGAGGATTTTAATAATTCCTTAGTCATAAAATATAATATCATCCAGGGAGGGCTGTGTAACCCTCTTTGCCTTAAGGTTCAATCTAATCCATAAAATGATATCCCATAGCCTTTGCCACCTTCTACTGCTCTCAAGAGACTCACATCCCCGACGGGAAGCCTTGGTTCTCTGGTGGCCAGACTCCAGCAGATCATTCAAGAGAAAAGGGAACCTTCACTCTGAAGGGAAGGGATCCATTTTTGTTGGTCTCCAAAGTGCCACCGCATCAAAGGAGCGTCAAGAAAAATTAGTCATGCACTCTGAGCCTTTTCATACCTGCGTAATATTCCCGTGGGTGACGGCGCCATATGAGTCGTATCCATTATCACTTGGTGGGATTTCGTCAGCCTCCATCTTTTTAGCTATTAAGATAAATGCTGCTGTGAATATTCATGCACATGTGGGTTTTTTGTTTTGTTTTGTTTTGTTTTGTTTTGGTAGACAAGTGTTTTCATGTCTCTTGGGTAGCTACCAGGGATGGAATTACTGGGTCAGATGGTAAACTCCATGCTTAACATTTGGAGGAGCCGCCAAACCGTGTTCCAAAGCAGCTGCGCCATTTTGCATTTGAGAATCTGGGAAACGTTTGCCTTTAATTTGTCACATCAAGTCACACAGCTGTGGTTTAATGAGGACTTAAAAGTAGGTCACTGTATTCTCAGGCTGGTGCTCTTTGCTCTAAAACCTGTTTTCCCTTCGAGCTAGAGAGCGGGCGCGCTCCCTTCCCGAGTGCAGGAAGTCATTAAGATGCCAACGCATCCTGCAACGTTGAGTGTGAAGCAGAGGAAACCTAAATTGCTGAGACACACCGACTCACGGGGGGGATGTCAGGGACCTGGGGCCCCAAAGCATATGACCCCGTTTGCTAATTTTGCTTACGTGCAGATAAAAGCCATTCTCTGCCTGCCCTTCTACCCTGCCTTTCCTCCTGCAGCACTTATGGGAGGCTGGATTGTAGAGATTTTGTCCCTGCATTGCTGTGTCAGGGTGGAGAAGACGACTAATGGGAACATCTCGCCCAGTGGGATGAATGCTGTTCTCTTCCAACTCCTGGGGTGTGGAACTCAGAGGTCGTGGTACAGCAGGAATGGATGGAGCCAGGGATTAAATGGGGGAGCTGAGTTTTGAAGGTGAAGGATGATCTTGCACAACCTTGTAGAGGGGAAGTGGCCAAGGACGCATGGGTCCCTCCCCTCGACATGTTGGAATCTTCCCATCACATCATGGAACAGGGGCTGTGTTGGGCATGAGGGTTTGGGTCTCAGATGAGTCTCTCCAACACTCGAGTCTCTCTCAGAGAGTACAGTGGATCATGCCCGGTTACATTTTCTCCAAAGCATGGGAAGTCTCTTCTCTTCTATCTGACACCAGCTCCCTCTTGTTGAAACACTACGGTCACATACTGAACTATCCACATGGAGGGAAGAAGAAAAATCATGAGTTGACACTGAGAAATAAGGTGCATTGCTAGAGAGCAGCATAATTCACCCTAATCAAAGGACAGAAGCAAACCAGTGTCCATCAACAGGTGAATGAGTAAATAAATTGTAGGTCATTTATAGAATGGAATATTACTCAGTCATGAAAAGGAAGACCAAACTGATATGCTACAATGTGGATGGAAGTTGAAAACATTACCCTTAGTAAAAGAAAGCAGACACAAAAGACCATGTATTCCATGCTTCTGTTAGTATAAAACATTCAAAGTAAGAAAGTCTGTAACAGGCAGAAAGGAGATTAGAGATGGGCAGAACCTGAGGAAGTGAGCAATGGGATTGACTCTTCAAAATGATGTTATGGTTTAGATAGGAGGTGTCCCTCAAAAGCTCATGTTTGAGAAATACAAGAATGTTCATAGGTAAAATGATGGGGTCATACGAGGTAGAACCCAATCAGTGGATTAATCCACTTCAATGGACTAACTGGGTGCTGACTATAGGCAGGTGGGGTGTGGCTGGAGGAGGGGACCAGCCTTTGGGGTTTTCATCTAGTCCCTGGTGAGCAGAACTCTCTCCGCTCCCTGGTGCCATGTCCTGAGCTGCTCTCCTCCTCCATGCCCTTCCGCCATTTTGTTCTGCCTCACCTTGGGCCAGAGCCATGGAGTTGGCCCACCATGGACTAAACCTCTGAAACCATGAGCCCAAAATAAACTTCTCCTCCTCAGTACCCATTCTCCTCATGTCTTTCAGTCACGGCAACAGAAATCTGACTAAAGTCAAGTAAACCAACTTCTCTGGGGTCAGGAACTCAAAACTCTCCTAAACTTCAGCCGTGGAGATTGTTGCTGGAGTCCTTCCACGTTCTCTAGAACTTTGAGCTGTGCGGAGTGTATCTCTGCCAACCTTCTTGGCATTCTTCCTGGTTTTATCTCCCCAATTCTCAGCCCATTCTTTCATCTGCACCCTTCTCAATGTGCATTTGAAGTATCTCCATTGAGAGATCAAGATCTTTCCCAATGCCCTCAACCTGGGTTTTCTTTGTTCTTGATTTATCGGAGACCTTGGGGATTTTGTGTCCATTCTAAGCTTAAAAGTCAAGGGTTCTTCCATCTCTCTCTCTCTCTTTCTCTCTCTTGATGTGGCCAACTCCATACTCTTGGCACTTCCCCAAGGAATTCCAACTTACACTCTCCCAGTTGCAGCCAACCAAGATCAGCCCACACCTGCTCGCCTGCAAGGTGACCACCACTGCCTTACAAAGTCCCAGCTGAACCTGGGCTCCTGAGCCATGATGCATGCTTGGCATTTTAAGGCCACCAAACTTTGTGACATCCTGACACACAGTCACAGCTCATTGACACGTATGCCCATCTCCCTCGGTTTCCTCATTTAAAAACGTGGGTGAATCTTAGAATATCTTTTTTTCAATTTTATGGTTTTTCTCCTTTTGGAGCCTCAAGCTATTAATAAGATTAAATTGAAAAATGAATTATAAACCATTCAGAGATCTCCATGTATATTTATTTATTCTATAATTATTCTAGGGAGCCTGCATTTCCTGTGGGACCTACCAGAGGGAAATCAGGGCGGAATTCACCCGGAATTTCTTTCCTATCCATCTTGCATTCTCTGACACCCGTCATCCAATGTCTCAAATTCAAACAATTCTCCATTTATATTTGATGTTTCAAAGAAAGAACACGGACAAATAAATTTACATCTACATTTCAACTGAATGAAAGGCTAGGAGCCAGGCATGCTGACATAGGAAATGAATATTGCTTTTGATTTTTCATTGATAGAGATGATCAGTTCCTAATCACCGGTTTTAAGAGTCAATGCATTTTGCTTTCTATTTTATTTTAAACTCTTTGGATTCCTTAAGTCGCCCTTCTGCAATTCCCTACAGAATACCTGCACACAAAAACCACTGAATAAATACTTCCTGGATTCAACTAAACGTGGAATAATCAGCAATACGTAAAATGCCAAGTGTCACCAGGGAACATGCTCCTTGGATTGAATCGAGTGACATCTCATTTAGACTGAGGAGCAGTGGATTCACCTGTAAAAACCAGACTTTTACAACGTGGAGCTGTAAAAGCAAATAACAGAATGAAAGATAAAAATCACAGCAGGAAGCCGGGCATGCGTTATAAAAATTTTAAAATAGCAGTCCTGATTTTTGATGATCCAGGGTGATTACATGAATCAATGAATCAGCAGATGATAAAAATGAAGACACATGCAAATGAAGACGCACGGAACTCGTGAAATCCACACAAGGTCGTTATGCTGTTAGCGATGAGAATTCCCCACCTGTGAGGCTGCAATAATTATGCTACATCTGCAACATCTCCCAAAAACCATGTGTGGGAGGCACCATCATTAGTCTCTGGTGTTATTAGGAGGAGCCTTTAAGAGGCGGAGCTTAGAGGAAGGAAGTTAGGTTACTGGGGGCGTGGCCTGGAAGGAGACATTGGGACCCCTGTCTCTTCCTTCCTCTCTCTCTCTCTCTCTCTCTTTTTACTTCCTGGCCCCTAAGAGTTGAAGAGCTTTCTTATTTTAAAACAATTATACATAGTAGATGATACAAATTATAGTCCTCCCATCCTTTTTGATGGGGAAACACTATAAACTTGGAGCTTCATATCTGAGATGGTTTTCTGTGGGGAAAAAACAAACTTCATTATTTTTACTGCGAAACGAACTTGTTTTCAGCTCAACGGTGCACAAATGGAAGGCAGTTCATTTTTGACTCCCCAAAAATGCGTCTCCCCCTTTCCAGGTGTTAGGGACTCCTGTCCCTCTTTGGAAAACCAGTCTCAGGTTGATCCTAAACCACAGAGATCAAATCAAAATTACCCAAAGTCTTGAGTGTTTGTGCTTTTTTAAAAAAAAATAATAATAATTAAAGGACCAGGGATGAAGCTCAATGTTAGAGCATTTTAGCAGAGTGTGCGATGCCCTGGGTTCAATTCATCAGCACCATGATTAAAAATCATGTACAGGTATTAAGAAGGCTAGACTATTAATTTTGATATGGACATAAACCAATAATAAGTCACCTGCACCTGTCTCTTCTGTTTCCATAGCTACCCTGCTTTATCTCAATTTTTTTTTTAATAGAGAAAGGGATTTTAAATGGATTGAGTTAAAGAATACACTGCATTGTTAAGGGAATGCACCAAATTTTGATGGATTCATTAAAGAAGAGATGCTGGTCGAAGAATCATGGCGAACCTGAACTGGGATAGATGCTTTGCATCAGTCTCTCTCACATGCGATGCAAAGGCAAAAAGAGGAAAAGCTCAGATCTACTCTGTATTCTCTCTTAAACTCATTTCTCCATTGATCCCTTCTTACACCTTCACAAACGAGAGAGATGGAGGAACCTCTGGGGAGGTGGAAAATCATCCATCAGCCCACGTCTGGGAAGGAAATCTGCTCCGTGGCAGCCCTGGAACATGGTCTCCAGTTCTGTTTGTTTTGAGATGAGCATCCAATGACCGAGGAAGGACAGGGTCCCTCCTACCAAGCATTTCCTGATTTGGGGGAATTCATCCATGCCATGGGTTCTTCCCAATTCATCATTTTTGACATTATCCAAATGAAGCGAACAAGTAAACTCAATACAGAAAGAAGATCGAGTAAGTTACCAAGACCTGGTTTGTTTTTTGGTTTTGTTTGTTTGGTTGGTTGGTTTGTTTTGTTTTTCCACCTTTGGATATCGGATACCTCTATTGGTAACAGACAATTCTTTGACAAGTTTTGTTTTGGGAAAGGAAATTAAGTAGAAATTTCCCCTGCAAATTCCCTTCATATTCTTGCTTGGATTCATGTGATCAATCTGCATCTGAAGTTTATCCGTCGATCCCTCTGTTATGGTTTAGCTATGAGTTGTTCCCCAAATACTCCTGTGTGAGACCATGCAAGAAAGCTCACGGGGAGATCATGAGATTATGGGAGGTGGAACCTAATCAGTGGATTGATCCACTTGGATGGACTGACTCGGTGGTGACTGTGGGCAGGTGGGTGTGGCTGGAGGAGCTGGGTCACTGGACACCTGCCTTTGGGTTTCTATGTTGTCCCTGGTGAGCAGAGCTCTCTCTGCTCCCTGGTGCCATGTCCTGAGCTGCTCTCCTCCTCCATGCCCTTCCGCCATTTTGTTTTCCCTCACCTTGGGCCAGAGCCATGGAGTCGGCCAACCATGGACTGAACCTCTGAATCCATGAGCCCCAAATAACCTTTTCCTCCTCCAAGTTGCTTCTGCCAGATCTTTTGTTCACAGCAGCCAAAAAACAAAAAAGTTGACCAGAAGATCCTCCAGCGAGAACCCCACCGCTCCCATTAAAACCTCGGGTCTTCTCTGCACTGTCTGGAGAATCTCAGCTCCTTATTTTTTCCAGGGAGAGTTTTTGCTTTAACTGATTTCCTGGTTTTCTGCAGTAACGGCTGCAGCTGGGGACGCTGCTCTCAGTCTCTTTAATGCCAAATGACAGGGTCAACCACCACCCAGGCCTCAGGCGCTCAACCAAACAGCCTGTGATTCTGTTTGAAATGACAGGATCCACGCAGCCGTGAGCAGGCCACTGGGTAGCGGAGGTCAGGAGGCCGCCTTAGAGAAGATAAATACCTGGAAGGTAAAATAATATGCTTCTCAGAGCGACCCTCGCAGAGGTGCGGGCAGGAAGGTAACCCGCCCACCTGCTCCCACACCCCAGGTAGGAAGATCAGGGGGTCCTGTCCTTTGCATCCAAACCAACTGAAACCACTCCGTGAGAGAGGACGTCCTCCCCGCTCTCTCTTCATGTGGGAAGTTTTTAAATAGCTTTGAACGCGGCAGATTTTTGCTTTTAACTTCTATTTTTTTCCTTGCACGTTCAAAATCAGGACGGCTCGCTTACCAAGAGCTCCCCAAAGGCGCATAAGACCTCATGGCTAAGGACAGATGCTCGGCCCTGCGGCCCTTTCCAGAACCCACCGAAGGACTGAGCCCTCATCTCTACTGGTCCCTGGGGCCCCTTTCCACTGCCATTCCGCGACCTCATGCAGTGTTTCGTGCCCTTAAAAGCCCTTAAAAGCTGGTTCAGAAATCCGGGTGCCACTGCACACCAGTAATCCCAGCGACTCTGGAGGCTGAGGCCGGAGGATCGTGAGATGGAGGCCAATCTTTGTCACTTAGTGAGACCTTAAGCAACTGTCTCAAAATAAAATATAATAAATAAATAAAGAGGCTGGAGATGTGTCTCGGTAGTTGGGTGCTGCCGGGTTCAATCCCCGTCATCAAATAAATAAAAAAGTAAATAAATAAATTTGTTAAGAGGGTAGAGGTCATGTCCTCACACACGCAGAGAGAGACACACAGATACCCCAAAAAGCAAAAAGAATGGGCAGAAAGAAATGTTTGGAAGTGGTGGGTATGTTCATAACCCTGATGAGGCTAGGGGCCTGGGGGTGTAGCCGAGGTCTAAACTCGCTAACTTGAATACGTTAAAAACGTACTTTTGCCGGGTGCGGTGGCGCACGCCTGTCATCCCAGCACTTGGGAGGCTGAGGCAGGAGGATCGCGAGTTCAAAGCCAGCCTCAGCAACTTAGCGAGGCCCTAAGCAACTCAGTGAGACCCTGTCTCTAAATAAAATACAAAATACGGCTGGGGATGTGGCTCAGTGGCCGAGTGTCCCTGAGTTCAATCCCTGGTACCAAAAAAAAAAAAAAAAAAAAAAAGTCCTTTTTCTGCACATCCGTTAAACTTCAAAAAAGATGAAAAAGTTTTTGGGGGGGGGGGGGGGGGGTCCACTCAGTGGTAGAGCTACTGCCTAGCGCGCAGGACACCCTGGTTTGAGCCCAGACGCTGCAAAAAAATCAATGACTAAGCAATCGGAGAAATCTGTAAATGCACACGGGTTGCAAGAACCCCCCTCCCAGTTTGTGGCTGCAAAGCAAAGAATGAACAAGGGGACGTTCGCCCCGTTCCCGAGGTGACCTGGGCCTCGCTGCAGTTTGCAAGACCAGGCCGGGCCCAGAACCTCCTCCTCTCGGGTGCCTGAGGACATGCGTGCGCGCTCCCCGGGACGCGCGGGGGAAAGGTAGGCCCTTTGCACACTCGGGCGCGCGCACTCCAGAATCTACTCTGCAAACACGTGGGTGCAGCGTGCGGGGAGCCCAAGGGGGTCAAGAGACGGATTGGAGGTGCAGCGCCCCCTGCCGGCGGGCGGGCTTGGCCTCCTGGTGGGCAGCCGCGCAGGGCTCCCCTCTCCCCCATGCGCGCGGATCCTGGCCGGGTTTCCTCCTCTGCTCGGTGGCCCGGTTTCTTCTCAGCAGGAACACATGCGGAGGCGGCCTCGCCCCGGCAGCCTGGAAGGGAGCTGGAGGCACCCGCTGCGCCCGCCAGACTCATTAGGCTGCTGGCTCGGGCGGCGGGGCGCCGGGTTCTCGCTCCTCGTGCCCAAGTGCAGCGCCGCGCGTAATGCGCAGCCTAAGCGAGTCTCCGCGAGCAGCCTCGCCTCTTAGAACGGACACGGTTTGTTTGCGTTTTTATTTTTTTGTTGTTGTGCGTGTGTGGGGTTTTTTTTGTATTTTATATATATATTATATATATATATATATTATATATATTTGGAGAGCTGAGCCCAGCAGAGTCAAGTTCACATCTTCTTTCCGCGGGGCGACAGCTCCCTCTACTGACCCAAGTGTTTTCCTCTGACTGCAAGATAATCACTCGGGATCCTGGGAGGTGGACAGCTGCGCAGGGAGGAGCTGATCCACCCGCACAGGCTGCAGAGAGGGTCGGGGAGTCTCAGAATTCAGTCTTGCAGCACGCGGTGGTGCACGCCTGTCATCCCAGTAGCTTGGGAGGCTGAGGCAGGAGGATCGCAAGTTGGAGGCCAGCCTCAGCTACTTATCGAGGCCCTAAGCACCTCAGTGAGACTCTGTCTCTAAATAAAAAAATAAAGATTTGGAAAGGGCTGGGGGTTGGCTCAGTGGTTAAGTGCCCTGGATGAAGGAAGGAAGGAAGGAAGGAAGGAAGGAAGGAAGGAAGGAAAGAGAAAGAAAGAGAAGACACTTAAGTCTTTGTAGGATTTTCCTCTCTATCAATAACTTCAATGCCATGAGATTTTTTGAAAGATGCACTTCCTCATTGCATCACCTCAAATAGGAAAGCGTGAAATATCAAATTCATGCCTTAAGAACTTCGAACATAGATCACGATTTTCCTTCCCTTTCCTTCGACATGGTTACCGTATTTATCTGAATTCCCCGAGTGACGCTCACACTGCTTTCATGGGGTTAAAAAAAAAATAAAAATAAAAATAAAAATTCTCATTGATCTGGTATTTAAATTGGTATTGATCTCAAAGGTTCAGCAATTCATTTTTAAAGCGGAATATTCAAGATCTATAAAAACAGCTCTGGGGGTTTTGCCTGGTTTTGGTTTGGGGTTTGCCTACTTAGAACATTTTCTTTTTAAACTTATTTTATTAAGATACATCAACACGTGAGAATTGCACGTATTTAACCGGGGGTTTCAAGGCGTCTATACACTGTATCATTTCAATGAAGGTCGCATTTGCCCCTCCTTGAATAGGTATCCTTTCTTCACGCCGCCGGAAACTTCCCAAATCCTTTCTTCTAACTCTGCGGTCACAGTGATTCACAGTAGTCGCCCTACTGTGCACCTCGGAACTTCCTGTTGCTACCTAACTGTAACTTGATACCCATTGCCAACCTCTCCCCAGTCCTCCCGCCTCAACCTCCACTCTACTCTTAACTTCTAGGAGGTCAACTTTTGGACATCTAATACACATGAGTTGACACAGCATATGTTTCCTTCTGTGGCTGCCCTAATACGCTCAGGGTCGCAAGTGACGTCCTTTTTCCTGGCTGAGTAATATTCCATTGCATACATGGAGGGCATTTTCTTTATCCGCCCATCAGGGATGGACAGCTGGGTGGATTTTGTTCCTCTTTCACTGTTATTCGTGCCACAATCAGCAGGAATACCAAATGTGTCCCGCTGACAACGCTGGGTTAGGTGAAATGTCCCTGCATCTCTCGTTTGGATGCATTTGAAAAGCTAAGTGATGTGAGATGGGAGATTCGCCCTTGAAATCAGAACCTGGGCTCCATGGATCGGGTCTCATTCACATTTGTGAATTGAGCTTCCTTGAGCCACGAAATTTCCAGCTCAGGGAATAAAGGCTCTGCTTGTTTCTGCTTATTTTCTGTTATTTTATTTTTTTTAGTTCTATTTTATTTTATTTTATTATTCTTTTTTCTTGGTACTGGAGATTGAACCCCAGGGATGCTCTATCTTTGAACTGATTCCCAGTTCTTTTTGTTTTGTATTTTGACACAGGGTTTTACTACGTTGCTGAGGCTGGCCTCCAACTTGTGATCCTCCTGCCTCAGCCTCCCAACTCCCTGGGATAATAGGCGCGGGCCACCGCGCCTGGAGAATGCCTGACCCCCAGCCTTGATGCTTTGAATGCCCGTCTCTAAAAGAGTCTCCGTTCATTTCTACATAAGCAAACCGAGAGGAAGCACAACCCTGAGAACTTGGGAACCCTCTCTCCTCTTCGCCAGGTCTCCAGATGCCGCTGTGGATTTGCAAGCACTAATGGGTTTGGCAATCCGTTCTTTCTTAAAATCCCCAGGGGCGTTTATTTTAACCAAATCCCAGCAGCCTGCATCTCCTCGGGGTTTGTACATTTGGATTTGGAAACTGTTTTCCATTTGCTCTCAAAAGATCCCAGAAATCACACCCCTCTTCAGCAGCACCCCGTCTGCATGTGAATAATTCAATGTTCACCTCGCGCTCAGAGCAGCGGAAGCATTTAGCATTTTGCCCCCAAATGCCCAAGACATTCGGTTCTCATGCGTAACTACGTCGTTTCCATTTCAGTGCTTACATCGCAAACTCAGCTCAACCCAAAATCAAGACGGTTTCAAGGTCCTGTGGCCAGTGATGTCTGCTCTCTGGTTTCTTCGCCTCTCTGCATCATTTGCACCGACTTTTTCCATTTCCTGATCCCAGTTCTCCACCTGACTCTAAAAATCGTTTGGCAGAAGCTCATACCACGGATGCCAGAGCTCGGCTGCAAAAAGAAATGAGAAATCACGTAAAACCAGACAGAATAGCATCACTTTAGTTGTGAAGGGTCAGCTGTCACTCCCGAGCCGACCGTGAAATCTCAGAGTTGACACAGTGACGTTTCATGCTTCGAAAATCAAAGCCAGTCCCCAAACATCAGAGGTCACCTGTCTTCTCGGACAGGCAGAAGCTGATCCAAAATGAAGGGGTGGGGGATAGAAAATGCTGGAAAGATCATTGGAGTCGAGGAAGGGACAAGAGTGGACAGGGAGAGACCCGGGCATGAGCCTGAGATCACCTTTCTACCTGCAAAGATGAGATCCCGCAGTGAGTCACACCACGAATTCGAATTTTTAAAAAATAAAAAATATAAATGGCAGAATGATTGGCAGAGGGAAAGCGGAAGGACTGGGGGCTGAATTAGAGCAGATCATATCACATGCTTGTGTCATGATGCCAACGTGAATCCGGACGTCACCTAAGACCAGAAAGATCTAAGAAAAAGGAAAAAAAAAAAAATTACCCCCAGGTTCAGGGTTTAAAAAACCCCCATTAACATGTGCAATTTGCAAAAAGAACATTTGTGATTTTTTTTTTTTTTTTGCTTTTTTAGGAAATATTCAGGGCTGGGGGCCGGGGCTTGGTGGTCGCTCACAGGAGGAATGGGGATTTATTCTTAAGCACTAGAAAAGCAAAAGAAAAGAAAAATAATTAAACACAAGATCAGCTCAGCCCCGTTGCTAAAAGTGAATAAATAACACTTGCTCATTTTACACCGTGATTCATGTCTAGGTGCTCATTTAAAAGAAGGGTTTGCACCGGTCTCGGTGGAGCATGCCTGTTATCCCAGCAGCTCGGGAGGCTGAGGCAGGAGGATCGCGAGTTCAAAGCCAGCCTCAGCAACTTAGCGAGGCCCTAAGCAACTCAGTGAGACCCTGTCTCTAAATAAAATGCAAAATAGGGCTGGGGATGTGGCTCAGTGGTGGAGTGCCCCTGGGTTCAATCCCCAG
>JAJEJO010051699.1:0-30869 GCA_020662805.1 Glaucomys volans
ACCCTGAATTGAGTTACTCCACTGAACCACATAACCTTTATTTCCTGTTCATTTTCCATGATCTGAGTAGTCTTGATGAACTCAGTAATCTTTACCAGCATTATCTCAATGGCATTTGTAGCCATTATGACCTCAGTATCCTCTGTGACCTCAGTAATCACTATGGGTATGGTAGCCTCTGTGACAGTTTATACCCAGTGAATTATTAACCTCATGGGATTAATTGAGTGGTAACTGAAGGCAGGTGGAGTGTGGCTGGAGGAGATGGGGCAGTGGAAGTGAGGCTTTGGGATATATATTTATATTTGACAAGTGGAGATCTCTCTGTTTTCTGATCATCATGTGAGATGCTTCCCTCTGCCACACTCTTCTGCCACGATGTTATGCCTCAACTCATGGCCCAAGGTACAGAGCCAACTTTCTATGAACTGAAACTACAGAAACCATGAGCCCCCAAATAAAGTTTTCATGCTTTATAATTGTGCTTGTCAGATCTTTTACTCACAGTAATGGAAAAGCTGACTAAAATAGAAATTGATACTGAGAAGGGGGGTCATAGCTGTGACTAACCTGATCATGTGATTCAGAAGATTTTGAAGATTTTGGGGGATTGGTTGAAGGAATTTTGAGATGTGTAGAAGTGCAAGCTGGAAATGCTTCAGATTGTTGTAAGTAGAGTTTAATTGCCAATTCTGTTGGGAGCACAGAAGATCAGAATGCCAGTAGGACAATGGACAGTGAAGACAGGGCTCAACAGGGTTTAGAGAAATAGGACAGTCTTGGTAATTGTGAAGCCAGAATTGGCCAGGCAGTTAGTGTAGAAATAAAGAAATCAGGTCAAATCGAGAAAATGGAGGACATGAAAATCATCTGCATCTGAAAGTTGGAGGCTGCCCTTGGGAGAATGGAATGTCAGAGATCTCCAGAGCGCATTGATTACCAAATTTACCTGTCCTTATAGAGGACTATAGGTAAAGGGTTGCTAATCAATACCCGCTGGGACATTACCTATTATCACTTCTGCCTCCCCCTGCCCATCTGCTTCTCGGCTTTTGCATCTCATCCTCAAAACTGGGCCTAGACAGGGAGGATGAAGGGAAGAAATGAGGCGGGAGGGAACAGGAGAATAAAACTTATAAAAAGGACAGGATTTACTCATCACATGGACTCCGCCTTTGGATCCCCTTCTTCCACCTGGGAGAAGTCTGCTTTTATTTTTCTTTAATAAGACTTCTTAATTTCTACTCTACACTTGCCTCAGCATGCTTCTCTGGCATTATCCTTCAACCCCTGAGGAAGCAGGACTCATCACCGGTAAATAGTGGTATCAATTGGACTACATAGAGACCATTAATGTTATGTTCTGCCTGAGAAGTTGTCTGTATTTTCCTTTGTCCTGAGACTTTCTGTGAGGCTTGTTATAAAAGTGATTGAATTCTCAGTCTGGCAGAAGAAATTTCTAGATAGCGTAGCATTCAGATGATGGCATGCTATTGCTGGCAGAGTTTAATATATTATGATAATTAGGAGCAGAAAGTAGAGCAGAAAGATTTGAAAAACTTGGACTTGGAAGGTAGGAGTAAAACTAGGGCTAAGAAAGTTGTAGTTGTTAAAGATTTTACCACCGGTAAGAAATGCTAAAGCCTTTGCCCAGAGACAATGAGAAAGATGGCTTGAGGGCATCTCAGGATGGCAAGTCCACACCCATCTCAGGCTCAAGGGAATAAAGTGAAAAATCTCTTGAGAGGAGAAGAACAGGGAATCCTTCTTTGTAGTAAAACGTGGAATTTTCCTTGGAGGAAGGTGAGGCAGCGCAGCAACAAACCTCAGCCCCGGGAGAAAGGTTCTGTGACATGATTTCAGCTTTATTCAGGAAGCAAACCTGCTTTATATATGAGGGGAATCAATTCACAAAGAGTAATAAAATGCGAGGGCCTATGAGAGTGATCCACCAGCCAGAAGCTGTGCAGTTGGCAAGGAGGGGAGATGAAGGGATGGGGTGAGACTCTCCTGAGGCATTGTTCCCCCAGCAGGAAAGCCACCCAGGGGGTCCCACCTGGGCATGATGATCCTGGGTGTTCCACAGGATTTTGCTTATGCAGCAGCCATAGGGAGGCAAATGCCCACAGGGGCTCTTCCTGCATCCCCACACTTCTTGCTCAGTGGGGGCCTAGGAAGTGTGTTCAATTTGCTCAGCTACCCAGGCACTCAGAAGCTACTGCAGCCAGGGTCCCTGAAGGCTTTACTTACAGCCAGAGATGGTGACAAACCTTGGCGTCAACCACATGGTGCTGATTCTACAGGAATGTAGGATGCTAGAGTTAGGCATTCATGAAGGCTTCCACTGAGATGTCTAAGGAAGGCCTGGGAGGCTAGGCACAGTGCAGCAGGTCAGAGTCCCTTCAGACAGTCCCTGAGAGGGAAAAACATGGAGATGTGAAGAGAAAGCCAAAGCTACAGTGGAGACCTCTGAGATTTAGAATTGCCAACAATGTGGAACATCCTAGAAAAGCTGCAGGAATTGAGCAGAGACAAGCCAACAGAAAGGCCTCTTGGGATGCAACCAAGAAGGCCCCAGGGGCAGAACTTTATAAGCCCTTTAGACAGACTATCACCATGCTATGTGTCCCAGATGCCAGACATGGAGCTACAGGACTTGTTTGCCCAGCTGGATTTCAGTCTTGCTTTGGTCCAATCCCTTCTTTCTATGCTCCTATTTTTGTGAATGGAAATATTTATTCTGTACCTTTAAATATTGAATACTTGTAAATAGCTTTTGAATTTTACAGGAACTCATGTTACAAGTTTCCCCTGAGTCTCAGAGAAGACTTTGGACTTGAATTTTAAGCAATCCTTGAACTGTTGGGACAATACAGATTCTTGGAGATGGAATAAATGTGTTGTGCATTGTGAGATAGATGGTCATGAGCTTTTGGAGGCCAGGTGTGGAATGTTATGATTTGGATGTGAGGAGTCCCCCAAAATGGTATCATGTGTGAGACAATACAAGAAGGTTTAGAGGAGAAAATGTTGGGCTATGAGAGCCTTAACAAAATCAGTGAATTGATCACCTGATGGGATTGAGTAACAACTGAAGGCAGTTGGCGTGTAGCTGGAGGAGATGTGGCATTGGGTAGCATGGCTTTGGAGCATTTATTAGTATCTGACAAGTGGAGATCTCTCTCTCTGTTTTCTGATCATGTGAGGCACTTTCCTTCACCGTATTCTTCTAGCATGTTATTCTACCTCACCTTGAGCCCCAAGGCATGGAGCCTGTTGTCTGGATTGAGACCTCTGAAATGGTGAACTCTCAAATAAACTTTTCCTCCTCTACAGTTTTTCTGGTTGGGTACTTTAGTCATAGCAGCAAAAAAACTGACTAAAACATTCTGTGTAGCTTCTATGGCTAAGTAGCCTCTATGATGACTCAAAACCTTATGATCTGTACAGCCTTTATTGTATGAGTAGAAAATAATCTGAGTACCCTCTATGAAATTAGCAGTTTATATGCCCTCAGTAGCTCCTACGAGCTGTTTAGACTCTATGATCTGTGTAGTCTCTGTCAATTGAGTAACCTCTATGACCTTCATAGCATCTGACAGATTAGTCCCTATGACCCATATAGCTATATACCCTCAACAGCCTGTATGGCCTATGTAACCTTTATGTCCTGAACAGCTTCTAAACCTGCATATCCTTTATGACCTGAGTACCCTCAATGATGTTAGTAGCAGCTTTGACCTCAGTAATCACTATGATATTTGTAGTGTCTATGACCCAGCAACCTCTATGATCTGTATAAACTCTATGACCTGTTCAACCTCTTTGTCCTGTCTAAGCTTTATGTCCTTCAGAGTGTCTAAACCCTGCATACCTTTCATTACCTAAGTAGCCTCAATCACTGTGATAAGCAGTATGACTTTCATAGCCTCTCTGACCTGAAAAGCTTTTATTGCTTAAGTAGCCAGTCTTGTCTGCATAACCTCTATGTACTGAGAGGCCTAAAAGATCAACTTCACCTCTATGACCTAGTTAGCTTCTATAACCTGCAGTTTATTGCCTGTGTAATTTCTATGACCAGCAAAGCCTGTATGACCTGTGTTATCTCTATAGCCTGAGTAGCCTCTATGGCCTTTTCAAGCTCTATAACCTGAGAAGCCTTGATTACTTCAGCATACTATATGGCCTGCATAGCATCTATAATGTGTGGGTCCTCTGTGATCTAAGTAGCATGTTTGGTATGACCAGTATCTGTGACATGGCTATCTTCTATGGCACAAGCAGTCACCAAAATATGTGTAGCTTCTATGTCCTGAGTATGTCCATGTAAGTCTTTAGTTACTTCTAAGACAAGAGTATAACCTGGAGCCAAGCATCCTTTATGGGCTGCATAGCCTCTATAGTCTGAATAGCCTCCATGGCCTTAGTAGTCTCTATGACGTGAAGAAGTACCCAACACCTATGTTGCCTTTATTACAAGAGTAGTCACTATGATCTCAGTAATCTCTATGATCTTTGTAACATCTATGACCAGTGCAGATTTTAAGACCTGAGTGGCCCGTATGATCTGCATTATCCTATATTATCTGCATAGCCTCCATGACTGCTATAGTTTTTATGTCCTACCCAGCCTTTATGTTCTAGAGATTGAACGAGGGACCTTGCATATTCTAGGCAAGTGCTCTACATTGAGCCACATTCCCAGCCCAGAAACCCCTATTTCTGAGGACTCTTATGGAACACATTGGGACATTTGAAATAACTTTTGTAAATTTGAAAATACACTACATGGATTGGTCAAATTTAGAATCAATGTACCCACTAAGAGATTTCCCTTTCTAAAAATGATGCAAGAAAATGGAAATGAAATTAATGGTTTTACCAGAGGAGTAGGGGAAAACCAGGATGGAAATTTGTCAACTTCAAGCAGTCTGAGATCATGTATGATAGGAATGGGGAGAAATATATTCCTGGAAAAACCAGAACTTAATTCCCATGCAATGGGTTCACCTAAGTAAGGGTTTGCCTAAGTTTACCTAATTTTCAGAATATCGAGTACTTATGCACATATTGCTGTACACTGGATGGAGACCTAGACATCTACATTACTTTGTGTTTGTCAACTCAAAAGTTAGGATGAAGGAATTACACCACTATGGTCAGGCTGTGGAAGTGGTTTTTTTTTTTTTTTTCCTGCCACAGATGGATGGATTGTTTACATCTGTGCAGGAGGGGTGAAATAAAAAGTGACCTATGGCTCTTTCACTGTACTATGCTGTTTTTAAGTCTTTTGGGTATGAAATGAGAAGTGGGATAGCTAGGTCAAATGGTGGATTCTTCCAAGTTTTCTGACCACCATAGTGGTTGCACCAATTTGCACTCCCACCAGGAATATACCTTTTCCCCATATTTTCCCCATATTCACCAACATTTATTGTTGCTTGTATTCCTGATAATTGACATTCTGACTGGAGTAAGATGAAATCTTAGTTTTGCATTTCTCTAATTGATAGACATGTTGAACATTGTTTCATATTTATTGATTTATTATATTTCCTCTTCTGTGAAGTATCTATTCAGTTCCTTAGCCCATTTATTGATTGGGTTATTTGTTTTTTTGGTGTTGAGTTTTTGTGTTCTTTATATATCCTGGAGATTAATGGTCTAACTGCAGTGCATATGGTAATGCTTTTCTTCAATTCTGTAGGCTCTTTCTTCATCGTATTTATTTATTTATTTATTTTTTTGCTGGGAAAGAAGCTTTTTAGTTCAAATCCATCCCATTTATTGATTTTTGATTTTACATCTTGCACTTTAGGTATCTTATAAGGAAGTCAGTTCCTATGCCACCGTGGTGAAGATGTGGACCTATTTTTCCTTTATTAGGCTCATAGTTTCTACTCTAATACCTAAGACTTTGATCCACTTTGAGTTGAATTTTGTGCAGCATGAGATATATGAGGTTAATTTAATTTTGCTCCTTATGGATTTCCAGTTTTCCTGGCACTATCTGTTGAAGAGGCTGTCTTTTCTTCAGTGTATGTTTTCAGTGCCTTTCTATAGTATGAAGTAACTGTATTTACGTAGGTTCTTCTTTGTGTCTTTTATTCTATATTATGGGTCTCCATGTCTGTTTTGGTGCCAATATCATGCCATTTTGGTTACTCTGGCTCTGTAGTATAGTTTAAGGTCTGGTACTGTGATAGCTGCTTCACTCTTCTTGCTAAGAATTGCTTTGATTATTCTGCATCTATTTTTTTCTAATAAATTTCATGATTGCTTTTTCTATTTCTATGAAGATTTTCATTGGAATTTTAATAGGAATTGCATTAAATCTGTATAATGCTTTGGTAGTATGGTCATAGTGACAATATTAATTCTGCATATCCAATAGCACTGGAGATCTCTCTATCTTCTAAGGTCTTCTTCAATTTCTTTCTTTAGTCGTCTGTAGTTTTCATTGTAGAGGTTGTTCACCTCTTGTTAGCTTTATTCCCAAGTATTTTGTTTTCTTTTTGTAGCTATTGTGAATGGGTTAGTTTTCCTAATTTTTCTTTTAGTGTATTCATCACTGATGAATAGGAACTTGTATATAGGAACATGTTTGATTCATAGGTGTTGATTTTATATCTTGCTACTTTGCTGAATTTATTAGTTCTAGAAATTTCTGGTGAATTTTTGGGCCTTCTAAATATAGAGTCATTCTGTTGGCAAATAGATAGAGTTCTTCTTTTTCTATTCACTACCCTTCAATTTATTTAATCTGTTTAAATGCTCTGGCTAGAGATTCTAGGACTATGGTGAAATAAAAGGAGTGAAAGAAGGCATCCTTGTCTTGTTCCAGTTTTTAGAGGGAATGCTTTCAATTTTTCTCCCTTTAGAATGATGTTGTCCTTGGATTTAGCACAGATAGCTTTTACAATGTTCAGATATGTTCCTACTATCCTTAGTTTTTCTAGTGTTTTGAGCATGGAGGTGTGCTGTATTTTGTCAAATGCTTTTTCTGCATCTATTGAGAAGATCATATAATTCCTGACTTTAAGTCTGTTGATGTGATGAATTATGTTTATTGATTTCCATATGTTGAACCAACCTTCCATATGATGAACCCAACTTGATCATGGTGCACTATCTTTTTGATATGTTTCTGTATGTGATTTGCCAGAATTTATTGAGAATGTTTCCATCTATGTTTATCAGGGTTATTGGTCTACAGTTTTCTTTTCTTGATGCATCTTTGTCTGGTTTTCGTATTAGGGTGATATTAGCTTCATAGAATGAGTTTGAAGGGTTTCCTCCTTTTCTATTTCATGGAATAATTTGAGAGTATTAGTGTTAATCCTTCTTTGAAGGTCTTGTAAAACTCAACTGAGAACCCATCTGGTCCTGGGAATTTCTTGGTTGGTAGGCTATTCTATTTTGTTGCTTGAAATTGATGTGTTTAAATTGTGTATGTCCTCCTGATTCAGTGTGGGTGGATCATATGTCTCTAGAAATTTATCAATGTATTTGAGATTTTCTATTTTATTGGAGCATACATTTTCAAAATAATTTCTAATTGTCTTTTGTATTTTAGTTGTGTCTGTTGTGATATTTCTTTTTTAATCACAAATTTTATTGTTTTTTCTTTTTCTCTTTGTTAGCATGGCTAAGGATGTATCAAATTTATGCATTCTTTTAAAGAATGAACTTTTTGTATTTCTGAGAACTTTTTTGGCCCATTGGAAGCACACTCCTCAAATCAGACTCAGAATCATGTGGATTGGTGACATCAGGGGAACCAGGCTTCCCATGTATAGACTTCGCTCCTAGAATAGCTAAGAGAAAAATGGAAGCTGAAATAAAGCTTACACCAGAGAAGAAGGGAACAACAAGGAAGCATATTTGCCAATTATAGTCAGGCTAAGTACATTCCTAAAAATAGGGATACAAAAGTTTCCATTAAAGACAGACCTTTATACCACATGAACTGGGTTTGCCTCATCCACAGGTAGGGTCTGGGCTTTCAAGTGCATGAGTAAATACTTGCACAAAGTTTGGCTCCTAGACCTCTATATTTATTATTATTCAACTTCTTCAACATTGGAATGTGGGGATAACTCTAATATGACCAGGCTGAGGAGGAAATGGATTCGTCACATGTGGCCTAACAGAGTGCAAATGAAAAGCCGTGACTGCAGAGAAGGCTAGGACATGCAGTGTGAGCTGAACTAAAGGCTTTATCACATAATAGGAAAATAAAGCTGAAGTGTCAGATACTCAGTGTCCATTCCTATCAGAAAGAGGGATAGAAATTTCCTAAGAGAAATGTGTCTATGTGTGCATGTTGTTTCCTGTTTGGAGATGTGATGACATGTGCAGAGAGCTGCACCCAGACTGGTGTCCTGGAGTACAAGATTTGGAGGGGTGTCTGGCTTCTACCTGCAGTATTATGAGAAGAATCTTTGATGGGATGTAGGTAGAGAAGAATTGGTTGTATTTGGGGATCCAGGGCCTGCATGAAGCACCTTTACCTGGGGGAAACCCTGAGAATTGGGAAAAGGTGAAGTCAATTTTTAACCATAGAAGGATTTGACACTCAGTGTGTAGAGATACAGCTGCAGTAACCTCAAAGCCATTTTCACAAAGAAAATAGAAATTTAAACTCCTGAATAAAAGAACAGATCATGTGAGAATGATCTGGCCCCAGGTTAGAGGCAGGATATCTAACATGTATTTGCAGATCTTTCACAGTCTCTGTGTGTGTTTGGATCCAGGATGGGTTTTCAAGGTAAATTTTACATGCATGGATGCCTCTTCCAGCCTGGGAACAAGGATAGACACATCTTGGACTTCTTATTTCACAGAAAAATATTAAAAGGATCCCTTTAATGCTGGACTAATCAGGAGATCTATTTGTCACAGCTAGAGAGGAAGAAGCAACAGAAAACCCCATATCCTGGTGTCAATAAAAGAACTGAGGCAAAGCCAAGTTAAATATTTCTCTTTGGTATGAAGTACACCCAGGATGCAAATGTATCAGTTTTGTGTAGTCTGGTGTAACAGTGAGAAACATATTCCAGTGAGTAGAGAAATCCTTTCTAGATTGGGACAAGACTTGGCACTAGAATTGGAACTGGAGGTAATCTGCACATTTTTGGAGATTTTCACATGCTGGTATCCCATGCGTCAGGGTTTCTGTGTCCCAATATTATGGTATTGAGAGTACCTCTCAAGGACAGACTCAGGACAAAATTTTTGGTCACAGTTGGAGAGCCAGGGGGCAAACTAACAGACTTATCACTCTGGAACTGAGAGAAGAACAATGACAGCTGAAATAAACTTTAACCAGTGATATATGGGACAATCACAGTGCAAACTTGTCAGTTGTATGCAGCCTGAGGCCATTACTGTTAGGAATAAGGGAAATAAATTCTTGGGAAGACCAAGACCGTATATTCTGAATCATGGGTTTGACTTGTCTACAGATATTTTTTGGGATTTCAAGAGCAAATCCATAGATACCTGCATGCTGACTGATGTCTTGAACCTATACATCTTTGTGGGTTCATCTGGTCCAGTGCTGGGTCATGGGGATTATCCTCACATAGCCAGTTTGAGGTGATGAATTGGTCAGAATTGGTCTGGTAGGACCTTAATGAGGAGATTTGACCTGTGGGAACTGGTAGGATAAGCAGGATAGATAGAGGAATTAAATATCCAACACATAATAGGAGGCAATTCAAGGAACTGGACACTTTACAGAAAAAAGATATATAGGTGATTAATAAATATATGAAAAAGTGTTCAACATCTCTAGTAATTAGAGAAATGCAAATTAAAACAACTCTAAGATTTCATCTTACTCCAATTAGAATGACTATTATCAAGAACACAAGCAATAATAGATGTTGGTGTGGCTGTGGGGAAAAAGGCACACTTTTACATTGCTGGTAAAGTTGCAAATTGGTGCAGCCATTCTGGAAAGCAGTGTGGATGTTCCTCAGAAAACGTGGAATAGACCCACCTTTTGACCCAGTTATCCCAGTCCTCAGATTGTACCCAAAGGACTTAAAATTAGCGTACCATAGTAACACAGCCACGTCAATGTTTATAGCAGCTTAATTCACAATAGCTAGATTGTGGAACCAACCTAGATGCCCTTCAGTAGATGAATGGATAAAGAAACTGTGGTATATATACACAATGGAATATTATTCAGCCATAAAGAAGAATAATATAATGGCATTTGCAGATAAATGGATGGAATTGGACACTATCAAGCTAAATGAAATAAGCCAGGCACAAAAAACCAAAAGCCAAATATTTTCCCTGATAAGTGGATGATGATACATAATGGGGTTGGGGAGTGGGGGATAAGAGAAGAATGGAGGAACTTCAGATTACATGGAGGGAAACATGAGGGAGGAGGGGCGGAGATATGAAAGATGGTGGAATGAGACAGACATCATTACCCTATGTACATGTATGATTACATGAATGGTATGAATCTACATCGTGCACCACCATAGAAATGAAAAGTTGTACCCCATTTGTGTACAATGAACCAAAATGCAGTCTGTAAAAATAAAAAAACAAATAAGTGGATTAAAAAATAATAGGGGATAATTACAAAATAAAATTTCCAGTGACAGGGACTGTTTTGCTGGCTTTTTCATTATTGTTAACAATTGCCCTGAGAAGAACAACATGGAAGAGGGAGTTTATTTGGGGCCCATGAATTCAGAAGTCACAGTCAATAGATGGTTGATTTCATAGATCTGAGTCTCAGATGAGGCAGAATATCAAAGTGGAAGCACATGGCACAGTAAAGCAGCTCAGGATATTGCCATCTGGAGGTAGACAGGAGATCTGCTCACCAAGGACAAAATGTAAGACCCAAAGCATTTCCTCCAGTAACTCATCTCAATCATCATTATACTGTCCTACACTTAGCACCCATTTAATCCACATTAAGGGATTAACCCACTGATTAGGTTATGATTATTGTAATCTAATAAATTAACCTATGGTCATTTTCACATTGTATCACACACAATTGTTTTGGGGACACCTTATGTCTAAATCATAACATTTTGCCTGAGGCTGCAAAAATCTCATGCTAATCTCTAAATGCAAAACATATTTAGTCAATTTCCAAGAGTTCTCACAGCCTTAGTATTATGGAATGCATGAGAATTACAAACTCCCATGCATATTGAGTCAAACTGAAAGGGAAAGAAAGGTCCTTTAATGAGCATGCCAGGCAAGTGGTTAGGAGCAGGCTAATGCCGCAGAGAACTAACAGCACCTGAATTTGGGAAGCACAGAGTTTATAAAGGCAAGATCCGCAAAACCACAAGAACAATTGAGGAACATGTAAGTCAGAAGGACCCTGTTGAGATAGATATTTCGATTACATGAGAGAATTATTTTGATTATACATTTCAGAATCATTTTGCTGTACATCAGGGTCATGGTCAGGTATGTGGGAAGTTCCTACTATACTATCAACACAGATACAACTGTCAGGAGGCTGAAAAGAAGACATTTTAAGCAAGTGTAACAAAATGGCATTACTTTGGTTCTTTTCCATTTCATTAGCAGTTCTAGCATTACCCAAAACCTCATCCAAAGATTCCTGAGACTCAAGTCCAACTCACAACATATAAAAATCAAAAGCAAGTTACATTACATTGTGCAGAACCAAAATGGCTATAATAAGGCTCCCTCACTGAGGTTTTCAGTGGTCTATGTTTTTAATTTGTAGCCACAATTATAAACAATCTGATTTAGGGTACATACTCAAGGTCGTGTACATTTGTTTGTGAATATGTGCCCAATTATGTTGTCTTTTTTGCAACATTTCTTCTTTTTCTGGCTTGCATATAAAAAAGGCCAATGAATAAATCAGGGGGAAAATGGGGCTGGAGCTGGAGGCTAAAGACTGCCTCTGAATTAATAATGTTCCTATACCAGCTGTCCCTCACATCTTCCTTCATCTGTCAGGATCTTGAATCTGTTTCTCAGGGCCTGAGCCTCCAACCAACAATATATTCATTATATAATGGTACAGAGTAAATGTACACATTTCCAAAGGAAGAGATAGTGACATAGGATGAAGGGATTGGACCAAAACACATTAAAATTCAGCTTGGCAAATGGTTATGTAGATCTGCATCCGGCATCTGGGGTGCATATCATTGTGCTGTTCTCTTCAAAGTGCTTCTGTAGCTCCACCAATATGCCCTGTTGGTTGCAGTCCACATTGCCTCTCTATTAATTTGTTTCTGCTCAATTTCTTCAGCTTTTCAGGAAAAAGTTTCATGTTACTAGCATCTATTAATCTTGGTTTTTGGCTTCCTTCTCAAATCTGTATGCATCACTCTCTCAGGATAAGCCTTCGGGAATTCTGTCCCTGCTGAACTTTTCCAGGCCTCCCAGAACCTTCCTTCGGAAATCTCAGTGAAAGCCCCCATGACACCCAAACTCCAGCATCACACACCCCTGCAGAATCGGAACCATGTGCTTGATGCCTGCCAAATTCTGAGCAGTGACATGAGCAGTGACCAAGCATCCTGGAACTGAAGATGCATTAGCCTGAGAGCCCAGGTGTCTCAGCATGGTAAAAAAAATCCTAGGCCCACCAGTACAAGCAAGGATATCTCCCTCAAAGGAATTTTTACCTTATGTCCTTGGGCCTCAGATGAATATGATCTTCTAATTCCAGAGATGTCCCCAAACCATCTTTCCTATTGTTTGTGGGTAACATACCTAGCATTGCTTCAGTAGTTTTAATCTCTTCAACAAACACACCTTAACTCCAGTTTCACTCAATCTTTTCTGTCCAATCTTCAAATTCTTAGAATCTTTATGCTGTGTTTTCTTATCCTGATTATCACAGTAAACTTGACTAGAAGCCACTAGTAATATCCATAACACTACTTAAATGCTGTGCTGCCTTGAAAAATCTTCCATTGGATAAATTAGTCCATCACTTTTAAATTTAAACTCACAACAGTCTCAGGACATGGGAAAAATTTATACAACTTATTTGTGAGAACATATCACAAATAGCCTGTAGTTTAATTTCCAATACAGTCCTCTTTATCTGAAATATTGTGAGATCAAACTTAACTTTTCAGATTCCAGTTGACATTCTAGTCTTTTGAGTCCCTAAAGAATTATCCATTAAGCTCGGTTACAGCATTCTAAGCCTTGCAGCATGCACCTCTAAACTTTTCAAAATTCCTACCCCAAATGTCTTCTCTGATATGTAGATGCTAATTCACAATAAGGAGTGGGGGGTGTGCTAGGGAAGAATAGTTACTCTAGATTAGGTAGAGGGGAGTGAAGGGAGGGAAAGGAGTATGGAGGTAGGAAGGATAGTAAAGAGAAACAGACAATATTACCTCAAGTACATATATGACTATATGACTAATGTGATTCTACAATATGTACAATCAGAAAAATGAGGAATTATACTCATTTATGTATGATTTATCAAAATGCACAAATGCATTCTTCTGTAACATATAACTAATTAGAGCAAATAAAAAAAATAAAAAAAAATCTTACCCAAAGAAACCAGCTTCAAATGCTTTTGAAACACATGGTCAGGTCCATTGCAACAACAATGTCACTTATTGGTACCAATTTCAGTTTTAGTCAGTTTTAGAAAACTGTCACTATGACCAAAGATATGCAATAAACAATGTAGAGAAAGGAAAGTTTACCTGAGGTTCATGGTTTCAAAGGTCTCAGTCCATAGATGACCAACTCCACAGCTTAGGGCCCCAGGTGAGGCAGAACCTCATGGTGGTGGTGTGTGACAGAGGAAGGCAGCTCAGGATATAGTCACCAGAAAACAGAGAGAGAACTATACTTACTAAAGAAAAAAATGTAAACCTAAAAGCATGTCCCCCAGTAACTCACCTCCTGCAACCACTTTCTAGTTCCTAGAGTTACCACTCAATTTATCTACATCAGTGAATTAATCCACCAATTGTGTCAAATATTTCATAATCTAATCATTTAATCACTAAATGTTCTTGTGTAACTTAAATGTCCTGAGTAGACCCTATAACTTAGCAGCCACTGTGACCTGAGAAAACTCTATGACCTAAGTAACATCTATGGTTTGAGTGTCCTAAATAAAATTAGTAGTTCCTAAGATCTGTGTAATATCTATGACCAGTACAGCCTCTTTTCCCTTCATATTCTTTAATGACCTCTACTGACTCCATTGCCTGAGTAGCCTCAATGACCTATGTAGTATTTAGGACCTAAGCAATCTAAATGACCTCACTATCTCCTGCATGATCTCTAGGGCCTGAGTAATCTCTATGACCTATAAAGTTTCTATAGATCTAATAGCTTCTAGAACCTTCATAACCTCTTTCACTACCATAATATCTATGACCTGCTCTGGCTTTATCACTTGAGTAGGCTTTATGAACTGAGAAGCCTAGATGATCTGAGGAGACCATACAACCAGCATGGCTTCTATGACCTGAGAATCTTCTTTATCCTATTCAACCATTGGGACCTGAGTCAACTTTATGGTATGATCAGCCCAAATCACCTGTGTAGCCTTCTCTGATCTAAGTAACCACTATGACCCCATATTCTTTGTGACCTCATTTTCCTTCATGACCTGAATGAGCTCTTGGACCATGTAGTCTCTATGACCTGCATGGTTGTTATACCCTGAGTAGCCCATATGACCTGCATAAAATTCATCACCTCTAATGCCTCCATGAACTGTGCAGCCTGTTATCCTCAATAGCATCTATACAATGCAAAGATTTTATGGCTTGAACAGTCTCTATGACTGGCATAACCACTATGACATACATAGCCACTATGACCTGTGAATTTCATATGGCCTGAGTAGCCCCTGTGTGTCATCTATGACATGAATAACCTCTGTGGTCTGTATATCCACTAGATCCTGAGTAGTCTCTCGGAACTTAGTAGAATCTAGATCTGCAAAGCCTCTATATCTTGCCTAGCACTTATAGCCTGCTTAACTTCTATGACTGGCATAGCCTCTATGGTGAGAGTAGCCACTATGACCTGCAAAATATGTATGACCTGTATGTCTTCCAAGACCTGTTTAGCCTTGATGTTCTGCATAGCTTCTATGACTGAATAGCTCTTATGACTTGTGTAGCATCTTTGGCCTGAGAAATTTCAACTTTCTGTGTGCACTTTATGCTGTGAGTAGCATGTGTAAACTGAGTAGCCACTAGGTCTAACATAATTCCCATTACCCTAAAGCCTCTAAAACCTGCAGAGCCTTAGTTGTTTGAAGAGTCTCTATAACCTGTGTAGTCTCTATGGCCTATGTAGCATTATTGACTTTCTTAACATCTATAATCTGCATGTCTTTCAGGATATACAATGCCCTTGTGACGTGAATAGCCTCAATGGTCTATGCAAAGTGTATGTCCTGTAGAGCCTTCATGACCTCAGTACCTTATGATCAGCCTAGCCTCTATGATCCACATACCTACTATTACCTGCTTAGTATCTCTGTTCTCTGTGGGCTCTATGACTTCCATAGCCTCTATGGTCGTAGTAGCCTACATGGACATAGTAATGTTTTTGACCTAAAAAACCTCTATATCTTGAATGACCTCCATGACCTGAGAAGCCTCTATACTCCACATAGATTCTCTGATTAAAATAATTCCAGTGACCTGCCTACTATCTATGGCTTGCATGGGCTCAGTTGCTGGCATAAATGGTATAGATGCATGGGCTTGTAGATCTTAGTGGCCTAAATAACCTCATAATCCCTAATACTCACATAGCCTCTATGGCCTGAGTAACCTAATGACTTTAATATCCCCTATCAACTAAGTAGTTTCTATGACCAGTATAACCTCTATAACAGAAGAAACCACTATGACTTGTGTAGCCTCTATGAACTGTGTAAAATCTAAGAGTTCCATATCTGCAATAGCCTGCTTAGCCTCTATGACATGTGTAGCCTCTTTGGTTTTAGCAGCCACTAAGACCAGCATAGCCTTTATGCTTGAGTAGCCTAAATAATGTATGCAGCCTCTATGACCAAGTAGCTACAATGGCCTCCACTACCTCTGCTATTGTGTAGCATGCTGTAAGGGTTAAAAGGCCAGCTGTAAATGTTAAGGGGAGAACAAATTAAGAGGTAGACAGGATGGCATACAGCAAGAAGTGGCTTCCATGGGAAAGCCAGTTCAGTTTTATTATCTGCTCCAGGGTTGTATCAGGTTACATTAGTGCACTTAGCTTTGTGCATGTGCAGATCATATAACTTGTTTGTGTCTCAGAGTCCACTAGTATCAAATGTTTTTATAATAAGATAATGTCTTCAGGCCTCAAGGACAGAGGAGAGTTGCAGAATGTTTCTAAGCCAGACAAACAGAGGCCTTATTTTCCTGAGGAGTGTGCTAACTCAAAGGACCTAGCTCCTTTGTTCTTTGTCATGGCCTAAACCTCTACAACTCCCCTTTTCGGTTTTGTACCATCTTTTGAATAGAAATGACTTGTCTTTTGTTTAAGGAAGGTGGAGGGAGAAAATAAGGCAAGCATTGGCAAAAGCAAGCACAGCATAATAAGGCAAGTATCAATAAACATCCTCCAAAGAAAAACTGTTTGATCCAAGTAAAATTTGGTAGCCATGAGGTTAACCAATCTAATAAATCCCAACCTCCATTATCTTGTTGCACATTGGAGATGATCCAATTCCTTTTGAATAGGGTTACAGTTATCAGTTAAATTGAAGCAACACATTTCATTAAATTTATGACATTTCTTATGATGAAACAACAAGAACCAATAGCAGCCCTATTATCAAGAATAGGTTGATGGATACAAATTTTAGAAGAATTAACAATTTCCCCTAAGTGGACCCAAATATTATAATCAGTATGAGAAGTCAACAATGGAACAGTTTTCTCTATGGGGGTTCCACCAACAGGGATACAACAACAGAGAAATTACACAATAACAGCCAAGATAGTTGTGTAATTTTGGGTAAGTTTTGCAAACAGAACTGTAACCAAATTTTCCAGGGTACATTCTAAACCCATCTAGGCCAGCAATTGTTGAGCAGATGTTGTTAAATTTTTATATCCGCGGCTGCGACAGTAGCTCAGTGGTAAAGCGCTTGCCTTGCACATGCAAGGCACTGGGTTTGATCCTCAGCACCACATAAAAATAAGTAAAGACATTGTGTCCATCTATAACAACAACAATAAAATTTTTTTATATTCCCCAAGTCACTAGATGATTAGAAGACTGGGGGTCTCTTGGGCCTCTTGTTCTTATTAGAGGTTCCTTCTTTGAATCAGAGTGCTTCATCCAGGATCAAATGGAATTTGGTAATCAAATTGTGAAGTCCTTGATGCCAACTCATGATGATTGATGGACTACACACCTGGCAGGAATCCAGACAGGACTTATAGTAGTGAGAACTGCAGCACATCCCTCACGTAATCAAAGGTACAGGGTCCCACCACATTGGATCTGGTGGAACTTGGTATTTCACTTATATCTTTGGTAGTGGTTCCTTAAGGGCAAAGGGACAATCCAAGGTGAAGGACCAGCAATATGTATTATCTACAGTAAGAGCAATTATTATGAACAAGGCAATATTGAGAGCATTATTAACATGAGCAAGGCTAGCTCCCCTGTTTTGTTTTTGTTTTAAAAGGCACATTTTAAGTGTGCGGTGTACATGTTCAACTAAGGCCTGTCCAGTAGGATTGTGGGAAATTCCATGGGTTAGAATTATTTTCCATTGATTACAAAATTGAGCAAGGGCACTAGAAGTATAAGCAGGGGCATTGTTAGTTTTTAAATGATGAGGTTTATCCATGGTGGCAATGCAGAGAAGCAAATAGATAGACTGAGACCTTCTCTGAACAATGTGCATTGGCCCATATAAGGTCTGAGGATGTATCTATGGTAACATGTAAGAAAGAATAGGGGTGGAAGGGAGGAAAATGAATTATATCCATCTGCCGAAGGCCATTAGAATGTAAACCTCAAGGGTTCACAGTTTCCCAAGTAGGGAAACAAAAGGGTGTGCAATGGGAGTGATTATTAATGATGAAATGGGCCTGTTGAGAGGTAATAGAAGAGGTTTGCATGAAAGAGTGAGCATTTTTATGAAAAAATTGTGTGATTCCATGGTGTCTGAAAAGACAGGATCAAATAATTTTATGGCAGCATCAGCATGAGCATTTCCTTCAGTGTGTGGTCCTGGAATTTTAGTGTGGCAACATATTTGAGCAAAAGATATTGGAACCATATGATCCTGTAAAAGAGATTGAGGAGCAATAAACAGAGATAACATATTAGAGTCCAAATGAGGTGACAAAATTTCAGAAGAAATATCAGGTATCGAGTTTGGCTATATACTGAGAATCTGTAATGATGTTTAAGGCGGCGGGAAACATACAAAGAGCCAAGATAATTTCAGCTAATTCTGCTCACTGAGGAGAAACTTGAGGCAATGTGTAATAATCAGTCCATTTTTTAAATCAGTGAATATAGATACCATACCCTTTTGTTTTCCTCCATTGGTATGGACAGTAATCCCACTGGAAGGTGGAATGGAGGAGATTATAGAAGGATCCTGAGAGTTGACACAATAGTGACAGGAGTTCATCTGGAAGTGCTTGGAAAGCAATAAGGGCTAAAAAATCAGTTAAAACAGCTTGATAATATGATGAAAATTTGCTGTGCCCTCTTCAATTCCCCTCAGTGCTTGACAAGGATTCCATTGAGTTATAAAGATGTTTGCAAGGTCTCATCTTCCTGGGAATTGGGCCCACTGTTTCCTGTTGTCTTGTTTAATTTGCCTATGCTTGGGAATAATATTATATTGGATTTCTAGAACACGAGAATCAAACAGTAAATCATACTGGATATAACCAAGAAAGGCCCTTATTCTGGTGTAATAAAAGTATAACTTGGAAAGAATGCTATTCTCATTTCCAGCAACTTATGCTAAATGGCACCACGGATGAGGACTACTCCCAGATGACCTAGGGCAGAAAAACACGTTGTTTCCATCTTAACTCCAGACAAACAAGTCACAAACAAAGTTGTTAAAGCTAAAAAAATAGTCCCAACAATTCAGACATCATTTGGTAATGTTTATTTGGTTAATGGAAAACTATGGTATCCTCCTAGGAAACCAGCTTCTGGTCCCTTAGATTTAGAGCCCCCTTTATCTCCCACTGGCAGAATACACCTTGGTTGGCATCAAGTATATTATAATGAAAAGTGTACATGGAAAGCTCATCTCCCCTTTTTAGAATATTTAAAATATGTGACACCCTGGTGTTTGCTTAGTTGCTCTGAACAGATTTCTTGGGCAAGACAGGCTAATGCTTACTAGGCAAAAGCAGGAGGTGTAATCTAGCAAGAGCTATTGTTCCTATTAAATTAACCACATAGTGTAAGCTTATATGTTGTTCATAGAAATGGCTGTGAATGATGTTCCCAGTAATATAGAAAGTAGAACTAGTTAAAGATTATATAGAAGAATAATTAAAACATTATGAAGAGTTGATAGTATTTAATCTGCTAATATGTTTTGCCTATTGTCTTGTAGTTTGCGTCAGTTTCATTTTGTGTGGCCTCAAGATATTGTACTCAAACTAGAAGCTAACATAAAAATGGTGTGGAAAAAATAAAGTTAGAACAGAACTTAGCCTCAGATCACTGAGTCTGTGTTGCTTTGTTCTCCACCTCGCCGATGCTATCCCACTCACCAGAGAGCACCACAACCCTTGTGCTAGGGCTGGACCCCGGCAAAAATTGTAAATATTATAAATATAAAGTCTTTCCATAAGTAAGATAAAGTACATGAACATCTGTTCCTCTAGGAGACAAAATACGATTGTGAGCATCTGATATTAATTGAGCATACATATCAGCAAAAGAGAGAAGAACATTTCTTCCCGAAAAGTGAGGAGAATATAACCATTCTATTATATACAAGTTTTGATTATGAATGGCAACAACTGCAGCAAAAGTGTAAGATTTTCCAGTAAAGATTATTAGAGATAAAGGAACACTGAATGTTGGGAGTCTAACTATAAGAACTGTAGATAATTTCTCATTAACATGCTGAAAAGCTGTAGTCAGTGCAGGAGTTAACTGGAAAGAATTGGTAGGATTATGTTACTTTTTTTAACAGCTGAAAGAAAGGTGACAGCATATCAGTGAAGAAATGTGTGATCAGGCCCAATTTATGTCCTAACAATTGTTGCAAATGACCTAAGGAAAATTTGGAAGGCGGTCAACTTTGGAATATGAGGAATAAAAAAATATTGGAGTATTTTATATCTTAAATAGTTAATAGGGAGTTGTTGAATTATTTCTGTGACCACATGGAGGCCTGATTGTAATAGAATGTGTTGCGATTTAGTTAAAGTACTTTCTGCAAATATTGGCCAGCAATCAAAATATCATCCAAATAATGATAAACAAGAATATGTGGGGATAATTGTCAGAAAGGCTGAAGAGCCTTATTCACAAAATGTCGACATAATGTGGGGCTATTTAACATGCCTTGAGGAAGAACTTTCCATTGATATCTATCAGCAGCCTTATGAGGATTGAAAACAGGAACTGTGAAGGCAAATTTTTCTTGATCATCAGGAAAGAGAGGAATAGTAAAAAACAAAAAACAAAAAACAGTGTTTTATGTTTATCACATATAGGGAAACATCCTGAGGACTTAGATTAGGGTTAGGCAATCCACATTGAAGTGGACCCAGAGGTTGTATACATTTAATAATTTATCTTAAATCTTGTAATAATCTCAATTTCTCTGACTTCTCCTTTATGATAAAAATGGATATATTCCATGGACTGGTAGAAGGTTCCCTGTGTCCCAATTGTAACTGTTCTTGAAGGCGGGGCCTCTGCAGCTGCCACCTTTTCCTTAGACAAAGGCCCTTGTTCTACTCCGACAGGAGTGATGACCTTCCATTTTAATAGCAAGGCGGTCAGAACTGCAGTGACCCCTACAAAAACAAAAACAAAAAAACAAAAGGCAATTCCACAGAGATTTGTAACTTGTGTAAGATGTCTCTGCCCCTTATAGGAAAGGGAACTGCCATAATGTACGGTTGAATATGAGCAATAACTTGCTGTGGGTTGGAAGGGGTGGAGCATCGTAACCATAGAGAGCTTTTAGATACCTCTTTATTATTGCCTCCTATGCCCCAAACCAGGGTGGCTCTTTGTAAGGGTTATGCATGAGGCCACATTGAGAGGGGTGTAACTGTAACATCAGCACTGGTGTCCAATAACCCCTGTGATTGTTCATTTAAAGGGTTAATTTTGGATTATTTTCAGTAATAGGTAAACATGCTTCAAATGATAGTGGAACCAAATCTTGTATTTCCTCTTCGATTATAGACTTCCCCAGGGAGATGTACTTGAGCATCCTCAGTAGTAATCAGATCTATCCCAGAGCTCCCTCCAGTGGCATAAAAGGGTTTTTGGAAGGAGCTTCTGTTTGAATTGGAAACATGCAAAGGAGACAACTGGGTCTGTAGGTGAAAAGTGTTCCTCCTCCTTTGGCCCTGGGTCAGGGGTGACCCATAATTGGGTTTAGTGTTATTTAATCTAATGAGGCAGACAGCCAATGTATGAATTTCTCCCTCAGCAGATGCCTACCTGAGACATTCAGATAAATGAGACTGGACTAGGGGAGAAGAAGGAGGAGGAGGAGGAAATGACTGAGAAAAAAACTTCAGGTGTAGAGACTACTGGAGAAGTTGGTGGCACTGTAAAAACTATTTTTGAGATAGCACAATGACACAAATACCAAGTATATAATGCAGATATAGGAGCCTGTAGTTCCTCATGTAATTCTTTTAACTTATATCTTCCTAATCTTTGGGTCTTAAGGACACACTTTCTGGATACCATGGACAGCAAGAATCTATTTCAGACAGCAAAGCAGCAAGATCAGCATTACTTACAGTAGGTTTAGCCTTATAAAGCAAATAAGAAAGTTCAGCCCAATGACAACATTGAGCATCAGACGAGGAATTTTCCATAGCTTACCAATGGGATCAGTACCAGCCAATGAGAGATGTGCATCAAAGCCTGTTCCAGGCAATAAGCTGCCTCTTCTCCCATCAACATATCCAGAAGTGTCCCTGTTCAGGGTGCCAGCTATAAGGGTTACAGGGCCACCTGCAAATGTTAAGGGGAGAACAACTAAGGAGGCAAGCACACAGGATAGCAAACAGCAAGAAGGTGCTCCCATGGGAAAGCCAGTTCACTTTTATTATCTACTCCAGGGTTATATCAGGTTACATTAGTGCAGTTAGCTTTGAGCAAATGCAGATCATATAACTTTCTTGTTTCTCAGAGTCCACTATTATCAAATGTTTTTATAATAAGATAATGTCTCCAGGCCTCAAGGACAGAGGAGAGTTGCAGAATGTTTCTAAGCCAAACAGAAGGCCTTATTGTCCTGAGGAATGTGCTCACTCAAAGGGCTTATGCTTCTCTGTACTTTGTCATGGCCTCAACCTCTACAGCATATGTTCTGCAGAGGACCTATTACATGTGTATCCTTAAGACTTATGCAGCCTAAATGACTGGAGGAACCTCTACGTCCTGTTACATGAATAGCCCCTCTGGCCTGAGTAGCTTAATGAGTATTTTTGGTCTCATAACCAGCTAAGTGTCTATTTCATGAGTAGCATAAATGAGATTATTAGGTTATGTAATATGTAAGCTATATGACCTTATTGCCTCTCAACCTGAGTAGCCTCAATGACATGCCCACCTCTTTTTCTTGATTAATCTGTACATGCTGCACATCCTTTATGACAAATGCAGCCTTTACAGCCTAAGTCATCTAAATGACCTCAGTAGCCTCTATGACCTCAGTAGCCCCTAAGACCTCTGTAACCTCTATGGTCTTTATGACATCTATGAACATCATAGTTTCTATGTCCAGAGCAGTCATTATGGCCTGAGACAACTGATTGATCTTAGTATCCCTTATGGTCTTAGAAGCTAAAATGAACTTAATAGCAACTATGTCTTGTCTACCTCTGCACAAACTGACCTACACAAACTCTATCCACAACATAGTATCTACAATTTGCATGGCCTCTATAAACTGTGTAGCCCATAGATTTTGCAGTGTATAAAAAATTGGTAACTTATTTGTCCTGTATAACATATATTCCCTGAGCACACATTATAATATGAATTTCTTCCATGACCAGGATAGCATCTATTACTAAATAGTTATTAGGTCATAGAGGCTACCCAGTAGTATTCCCTTCATACTATGTATGGCCTAAATTCTGTATTTCATCTGTACAATAAAAGATCCGTGTATCCTCTATGAACTTAGTAATCTCTATTTCTATCATTTGACTTAGGTAGAATGTAATATTTATGACTTGAACAGTCTTTATACCATGTGTTGTTTTTATCACCTGAATTGCCTAGATGACATTCCAGGAAGGAGAAGAACACTATCTCTCTTGTGTGGGACATGTCTTGGACCCAGGAGGGAAGATTGATATCAGTTGCACATGCCCTTCACACAACCTGGGTTCCCATACCCCAACTTCCTCAGGGCTCCTCTAGCCCAATATTATGGTTTTGAAATTACTCTTCCCTGGACAGCATTAGAGGGAGATAAATTGGTCACAGCCAGGTATCCAAGGATGATATGAAGTTCCTTGGACTGCAGTCATACTAGGGGTACTGGGAGAAGTTGAGAGAAAGGTCTCAAAAGAAGTAGGAGACCACCAAGACTAAAGTTGTCAGATGTAACCTGCCTGAAGTAATTCCAAGGATGAACATAATTCCCACAAGTTAGAGAATTGTATTTCTCAGGGCATAGATATGATATGGCCCAAGGAAGTATCTTGAAGGCAAAATGTGCATATATGCCTCATTGGAGCCCCAGGTTTGTGTCCTAGAACCCCACATTTCTGGCTCACACTTGGAGTACTGAAATAATCTTTACAAGGCTAGAATAATACTTGGATGAATTTGTCAAAGCTGGGGCGGGGGAAAGCCTGCACTACTGGACTTCCCCTTTTGTAACATCTAGGGATAGGTAAAAAACTTATGTAATGGTTTCACCAGAGAAGTAGGGGGAAAACAGAATGCAAAGTTGCCAGTGGAAGGTGGTCTACATCCATTCATGATAAGAACAGGGAGTAAGAAATTCCCAGAAAGACCAGAACTGTATATCCAATTTAGTGGATTTGCCTATCTACAGTAGGTTTCAGGATTTCAGTTGCATGTGCGAAGATACCTGCACACTAGCCAGGGTTCTACAACCATGGATTCTTAGGGTTACTTGCTCTATGGAAACAGGTTGGAGAAACTGATTAAAACAACGTTTATGGTTTATCATTTGAGTAAATCCACAGATGCAAAAGTGCCATTCCATGAAGAAATGGAGTAAGGAATTACTGCATGAAGGATAATTTTTCTCCCAGAATGTGATTGTGCATGACCACTCCTAACCTGGGTCTAGGAGGAAAATTGGGCAAGAAAGGATACTTGCCATGAGCTAGGAACACAGACTGACACATCTTTGGCATCTCATTGCCAAACTAGAAGAATTGTAGCCATCCCATTCTTGCAAGACTGAGAAGGAGATAGATTTGTCACAGCTAGGGCAACAGGGATATCAGAAAATGCCTTGCCCTGGGCCTGAATGGAAGAGAATTTGGGTAGAGTTGAATTAATGGTTTCTATAATGAAGTAGACTACAGCCAGGATGCACGTGTGGGAGTTTCATACAGTCTGAGTTCCTCACTGGCATAACGGTCATGAATATATTCTGGAAAACAGGAGAACCTGTGTCTTTGGTATTGGGAATGTCTTGCCATCAGGCTGGGAACAGAATGATAATTGCATAAGTTTGGAGTCTTTTACAGAAGCTGGGTTCCCAGGCCTCCAAAATCTTCAAATTTCCTCTGGGCCAACATTACAGTATTGGAATTTACCTTCCCAGAACAAATTTAAGAAGATATTTTTGGTCATATCTGGGAAGCCATTAGCCACAGCAAGGGCTCCAACCTGCAGTAACACTAGGGGAAGGTTCTAAGGTAAATGTATCACTGAAGAAGGTGGAGACTACCACAATTCTAGTTGATAGATATAGGTTTCCTGAAGAAATTCCAGGCAGGCATAGGGAGGAAAAATTTCCAGGAGGAGGAGAACTTCTTTTCTCATGTACTGGGCTTGATCTTGTTCCCAGTCAAATCTAGAAGATGAAATGTCCAAGCATGGAACATTGTCACCCAAGCCTTGTGTCCAAGAATCCCACATTTAGTGTTCTTCTGGTTCTCCCTTTGGGAATTGCATCCTTCCTGAAGCTGGACTAAGAACTACATGGATTGGCCAGAGGTGGGAAGCCAGTAACTTTACTTAGATTTCCCATTCTGTAACGGCTGGGAGAAAAGGGAAGGTGAAATAGAGGTTTGATCAGAATAGTAGAGGACAACAAAGATTCAAATTAATAATTGCAGTCAGTCTGACATTCACATTAGTGAAAAGGAGGAAGAAATTCTTGGAAAAAACAGAACTGTATATTTCAGGCAGAGGGTTTGCCTTTTTCACAGGTAGGTTTTAGGACTTCAACTGCACATGTGTGCATACCTGCACACTGGGGTTTCAGCCCTATCCTTTCCTTAGGGTTCTTCTGGACCTATGTTGGGGAATGGGAATTATTCTTCCCTGGCAAGGCTGGGAAGGGGACAGTTTAGTCCCCTTGGACTGGCTGGAGTCCAGTGAAGAGCCTTGGCCTGTGGGAACTGCTAAGATATAAAGGGTAAGGTGAAGTAAAATTTATAACACGTAATAGGGACAACTCATGAAATCAACATGTCAGTGGAAGGTACCCTTAGGCCCTTGCTAACAAAATAAAGGAGATGGAAATTCCCAGAATGGATAGAACTGGTTCTAAGAGGATACAAGTTTCTTGACTCCAGGTTATAGATGGGATGTCAAGGGGGCATGCACCAAATGCTTTACCCAGTTGGGAGTCAAGGAACTCCAGATGTGGTGGGTTGTTCTTGTCCAATGTACTGAATTAGAATAAGTCTCACTTGGCCAGATATAGGTAGAGAAGGATTGGTCACATCTGAGAAGCCGGGAACAAAATGAATTGCCTTGCCCTGTGAGAACCTCTGAGAAGAAGGATAAGATGAAGTCAAGGTTTGACCACAGAATGAGTTTGCATTCAGCATGCAATAATGCAGATATAGAAAACTCTGAATTTCTACAAAAAAGAGTGAGAATTCAATTCCCAAAGGAAAAAAACTGATTCTTTCAAAAGGTGAGCATGTCCTGGCTCTGGGTTGGGGTGGGGAATCCAGTGAACATGTGCAGAAACCTGCAATTAGTAGGGGGTTCCAAACCACCACATTCTTGCAGGATCCTCTGGGCCAACCTTGGATTATTTGAATGATCCTTCCCTTACCTGGCTTAGAAATATTAGGAAGAGATTGGTTGTTCACCCTTTGGGAGCCAGGAATTAGAACAAGAGCCTTACCCAGCAGGAACAACTAGTAGAAGAAGGTAATCTAACCTTTAGGTTTTTACCATGAGTAAGGGACACAGATGTAAAGATATGAGTTGCACATTGACATAACACAAACACTCCTTGTCCTCTATTATATCTAATAATGCAATTAGTCAAATTCCAGCTTTGATAAGTTACATGATATTTTCTTCCTTTCCTGTTTACTTTTATATTATCAGAAATTAAATCACAAGGGGATTGTACACAGGCTTACAGGCCACAACAGGGAGCCACTTTACAATCCTTAATCACAAGATCTGATAGGGGGCTGCCAGTAAATTAATGAAAGCTAGGGTGGATATCAAATACCACAGATCTTTGTTTGCCACTACCACTTATAAATGTTCCAGGGGTCATGGATTTTTGATGTAAATGCCCCTTATCAACTGTGAGACTAATCTAAAATATAGACATTGTTACATCCTGGCCAAATGTTAGAACACCCATTTAGGAAAGGCACCCAATTCTGTAGCAGTATGATTGGTTCACTAAGGTATTGGTAGAAGCTCCGTGGGAAGCATGCTTGCATCATTGGACAGTTCCATTTTTCTACCTGTGAACATACATTTTCACATTCTAAGGACCAGTGACTTTGGCTATTTTGGCTCCCCTATATGCTGGTTTATCCTCTGGGGTCAGCTGGTATCTCACTGTGGGACCAACATAGAGGTAGATTCCCACTATACACAGTATAATTAAATGCAACTGAATGAACAGGTGCATGAATATGTTTATCTAAAAAGCCTCTCATCATGTGTATATTATTAGTAAATATTGGAGTGGATTCTCCAGTCCACACAATTGGCTATACTAAAGGTGAATTTGGGACGTAGGTCCAACAGGTTTCCCCATGAACTCTACTTACCTGACAGCTCAATAAAGCCAGCACCCCCACAAACATGGTGGCTGGAGTCTTAGAGCCTCACCGCTGTTTGACCATCTGGCCAGCCTGACATGTCAGGTTCTTCAGTTGTCTCCACGTTGACAGCTTGGCATTATGGGTCCGTGGAGTCCTCTTCCACTTTTTCTACTTCTTCCCTAACATCTTGCTCCTGGTGGATGTTGGAATCACTAAGTCCAGTGTGAGCTTCAGTCATTTGAACCGTGGCTGGAGATCATTCATAATAAAGATGAACAATGTGCTCTGGTACCCAAATAGGATGAGCTGCACTTTCTGGAAAGACACAAGCATGACAACTATCCCACATTAACTCTGGATCTGGTCAATTCCATTGCCCTGTTTGTAAGTCTTTCCACCAGACTAGACCTGTTGAACCTATTGCAGTGTGAGCTGTGTATCACTCAGCCGCAGTGTGACCCTCAGCATCACAAGTTAAAAAACACAGTACAAAAAGGGCATTATTTAAATGAATTTGTTGGGTTCTATAATTTGCCCCATTTTGTCTGTGTAATTGTAACTTAAGAGACAAATGAGCTTGCTCGACAATGGCCTGGCCTTGAGGGTTATAAGGAATATCAGTTTGGTGTTAAATACAATCTTGATCACAAAATTGTTGAAAAGATGAACTAATACAAGCTGGAGCATTATCAGTTTTAATTTTTAGTGGATGGTCCAGCACTGTAAAAGCAGCCAAACAATGGGAAATAACTTGATGAGCATTTTTTCCTGTTTGAGCTGTAACAAAAATAAAGAAAGAACAGGTATTAATATTAACATGGACAAAACAGTGTTTACCAAATTGAGGGATGTAAGTTACATCCATTTATCACAATTGATTTGGCTGAAGACCATGAAGATTAACCCCTATAGATAATACTGAAGTAGGTACTATACAGTGAGGACACTGATGAACAATTTGGTGAGCCTGTTCCGTGGTAATGTGAAATTCCTTGCATAAATTAAAAGACTTCTTGTGATATAAAACATGAGAAGCTTGAGCACAGTCATAGGAGATAACTGCTGATAGGCCACAACAAGACAATCAGCTATAGCTTTGCTTGTTACCAAAGGACCTGGAAGTTTGGAGTGAGCTCTAATGTGTCTAATACAACAAGGATATTGATGCACTTAAGTTGTTTTTTTGTAGGGTAATAAATAAGTAATTCTTCTGACAATGCAAGTCCAATGGTGGCTGTTTCAATGTTCATAGCAACTTCTACTCTATAGGCAGTATCACTATAGATATTAACTGGTTAATTAGCAAAGTGGAGTAAAACACAAATGAGAGCTTGAAGCTCTGCTCTTGTGCAGAGGTGTAGGGAGTATGCACCACTTTAGTATGAGCAAGGATATAGTAACGAACCTTACCAGAAATGCCATCAGTAAATACTGTGATAGCCTTAGGTATTGGCTGGACATCTACAATATTTGGAAAGATAAAAGAAGTTATTTTAGCAAACTAAATAAGCTTATGATGAGGATAATGATTTTCTACTTGGCCAGAAAAATTAGTAAAGCCACTTGCCAAGCATATGAGGATTGCTAAAGCCAACATTGTTGTTGATCTGAAAAGAGTGCCATGATAAGAGGGGGCTCAGCTCCCATTAATTGCATAACTCAACTTCTATCTTTAATAATAAGTTGAGCAATAAGATCATGAAATGGGGTTGAAGATTTGGAGGAGAGTGAGGAAGACAGAGTCATTTGATAACTCAAGAAGATAGTCATATAATTCCTGTAGGGGTATGAGAAGGAGGAAATGTGAAAACATGCACAGGATCCTGTGAATTAATTCTAGTAAGTTGTGCAGACTCGAGGGCAGATTCAGCCTTCATTAATGCCTCCTTGTTTCTGTGGTAAGCTGCCAGGAGAGGCTGGAGAGGAATCATCATGGAGTATCTCAAATAAAGGGCTTAAATCTGTGGGAGATAATTGTAAGGTGGGTCATAACCAGTTAACATCTCCAAGTAACTTCTGAAAATCACTAAGGGTATGTAAAACCTCAGCTTTAATCTTTAAGTTTTGTGGACAAATCAAGGGTCCTTAAATTAGGCTACTCAAATACTGAAAAGGAGAGGTTGTTTTGTACTTTTGTAAGGTACTAATAGACAACAGTTATAAAGTTTACAAGGAAAATGCAAAATGAAATTAACAAGAGTAAAAACATATTGAATTTGAATGATAGCTATGAACCAAGAAATCTAATTTTTTGTAACATCAAACCTTTGCTTCATATTTTTTGTTTATTTTAGGATTATAGTAATTTTTATAACAAAAATTTATCTTTTGAACTCAACTTACATGAACTTGAGTATTATTTTAACACAGAATAAGGTGAAAGCCAGAGCCTAACTCAGGTGAGGTGGCCCCTTGACAAATAATGGGTGAGATGTTTTATTTTTTAAACTTATCTTAGCCTCTTTATATTATTTTATAAAGTTTTTATATATATCATTTTTGAGTGTATATGGATCCATTAAAATAATTTAATATTGCATCTGAAATATGGATCAAACAAGAGTGTTTTTAAACCTCTTTTGTGTGAAAGTGGAAAAATGTCCTTATACCATTTACATTACATACATTGTTAATCATTGTATAAACCAGGCTCTCTTTACTGTCTTTAAGAATGTATTTAGGTTTACCTCTCACATTTCTTCTTGAAATGTAACAGACTTGAGCAAGAAACCCTGTATAAAGCATTTGGCCTCATAGATTGGGAATTATTTTTTAAAGATGAAAAAGCCTTAAATAACTTAAACTGATTGTACTAATTATATATAACCAATTTATTTACACATAAACTTGAAATTTATACTCCACAAATCTTTTGAAACTTACCTAGACATTTTACAGGTCTTTACCATACAAAGACTTACTCATCTAGAGACATTTCTTTACTTTTACTTTTATATTAAAATATATTTCTATACCTAGAACCTTTAAAATATGCAAACATGTACATAAGATCTTTCTTAGCTTTGATAATGAAGGATACAGGGTACGTGGGGGAGTGCAAGCCACTGAAGCTGGTTGAGACTCTTTTCTCTTGTTGTTGGAAACCTTCCTGGAGTCAGAAGTCCAGGAGAGTTGGCCTTGAGGGGGCCTATGACCTGAGTTAGAAAACTGAAAGCCTTTAGGTCCAAATAAAATAACAGTATTTTATCATCTTTCCTTGTTTATAGAATAATACACGAAAGAAAAATTTTAACCCTTAATCATCTTGTTTTTGTGAAGTTCCAGAAACAAAGCAAGATGATTTTGAACACTTTTCATATACTTCTTAATCACCTGTATATCTTCTTCTGTAAAGTGTCTGCCCAGTTTCTTAGTCCATTTGTTGATTGGTTCTTTGTATTTTTGGTGTAAGTTCTTCATAAATTTTGGAGATCA
>JAJEJO010051699.1:30879-43072 GCA_020662805.1 Glaucomys volans
GGTTCTTTGTATTTTTGGTGTAAGTTCTTCATAAATTTTGGAGATCAGTGCTCTATTTGAAGTGCATGTAGAAAAGACTTTCTCCTACTCTGTGGGCTCTCTTTTCACATTATTGATTGTATCCTTTGCTGAGAAAAAACTTTTTATTTTGAATTCATCCCATTTATTGATCCTTGCTTTCATTTCTTGTGCTTTAGGAGTCTTGTTAAGGAAGTCTGGTCCTAAGCCAACATGGTGAAGATTCAGGCCTACTTTTTCTTCTATTTGGTGAAGTGTCTCTGGTCTAATTCCTAGGTCATTGATCCTTTTGGAATTGAGTTTTGTGCAGGGTGAGAGACGGGAGTTTAATTTCATTTTACTGCATGTGGATTTCTAATTTTCCCAGCACCATTTGTTGAACAGGCTATCTTTTCTCTATTGTTTGTTTTTGGCACCTTTGTCTAGTATGAGGTAACTGTATCCATGTGGGTTTGTCTCTGTGACTTCTATTCTGTAACATTGTTCTACTTATTTTGGTGCCAATACCATGCTGTTTTTGTTACTATTGCTCTTTAGTATTATTTAAGGTTTGGTATTGTGATACCTCCTGCTTCACTCTTCCTGCTCAGGATTCCTTTGGCTCTTCAAGGTCTCTTATTCTTCCAGATGAATTTCATGATTGATTCCTCTATTTCTATGAGTAATGCCATTAGGATTTTAATGGGAATTGCATTGAATCTGTATAGCACCTTTGGTAGTATGGCCATTTTGAGAATATTAATTCTTCCTATCCAATAACATGGGAGATCTTTCCATTTTCTAAGATTTTGTTTAATTTCTTTCTTTAGCATTCTGTAGTTTTCATTGTGAAGGAGGTCTTTCGTCTCTTGTTAGATTAATTCCCAAGTATTTTATTTTTTTTTCAAGGCTATTGTGAATGGAGTGGTTTTCCTAGGTTCTCTTTCAGAGGATTCATCACTTATGAATAGAAATGCATTAGATTTATGCATATTGATTTCACACCATGCTGCTCTGCTGAAATCATTTATTAGTTCTAGAAGTTTTCTGGTGGAGTTCGTTGTATCTTCTAAATATAGAACCATGTCATCACTAAATAGTGATAATTTGAGTTCTTCTTTTCCTATTCATATCCCTTTAACAGCTTTGGTCTGTCTGATTGCTCTGGATAGTGTTTCAAGGATGATATTGAATAGAAGTGGTGGAAGAGGGCATCTCTGTCTTCTTTCCATTTTTAGAGGGAATGCTTTCAATTTTTCTCCATTTAGAATGATGTTGGCCATGGGTTTAGCATAGACAGTCATTACAATGTTGAGGTATATTCCAACTATCCCTATTTTTTTGAGCATGAAGTGGTGTTGTATTTTATCAAATACTTTCTCAGCATCTATTGAAATAATTATATGATTCTTAACTTTAAGTTTAATGATGTGATGAATTACATTTATTGATTTCTGGATGTTGAAACAACCTTGCATCTGTGGGATAAACCCCACTTGATCATAGTGCAATATTTTTAAAATATGTTTTTGTATGCAATTTGCCAGAATTTTGTTAAGGATTTTTGAGTCTTATGTTCATCAGGATATTGGTCTGAAATTTTCTTTCCTTGATGCATCTTTGTCTGGTTTTGGTATCAGAATGATACTAGCTTCATAGAATGAGTTTGGAAGGGTTCCCTCCTTTTCTATTTCATGGAATACTTTGAGGAGTAATGGTATTAGTTCTTCTTTAAAGGTCTTGTTGAACTTGGCTGAGAATCCATCTGGTCCAGGGCTTTTCTTTGTTGGTAGGTTTTTGATGGCATCTTCTATTTCAGTGCTGGAAATTGATCTGTTTAAATAATGTATGTCCTCCTGATTCAGTTTGGTGGATCATATGTCTAAAAATTTGTCAATGTCTTCAATATTTCTATTTTTTTGGAATACAGATTTTCAAAGTAGCTTCTAATTATGTTATGTATTTCAATGATGTCTGTCATGATCTTTCCTTATTTATCACAAGTTCTAGTAATTTGAGTCTTCTCTTTCCTTCTCTTTGTTAATATGGCTAAGAGTTTATCAATTTTGTTTATTTTTTCAAAGAACCAACTTTTTGTTTTGTCAGTTTTTTGAATTGTTTCTTTCATTTCAATTTTATTGATTTTGGTTCCGATTTTAATTATTTCCTGTCTTCTACTACTTTTGGTGTTGATCTGTTCTTTTTCTAGGGATTTGAGATGTAATGTTAGGTCATTTACTTGTTGACTTTTTATTCTTTTAATGTATGAGCTCAATGCAATGAACTTTTCTCTTAGTACTGCTTTCATACTGTCCCAGAGATTTTAATATGTTATATCATTGTTTTCATTTACCTCTTAGGATTTTTTTTAAATCTCCTCCCTGTTGTCTTCTGTTATTGCATCCAATAGCATATTTTTTAGTCTTCAGGTGTTGGAGTAGTTTCTGTTCTTTTTTTTTTCTCATTGCTTTCTAATTTCATTCCTTTATGCTCTAGTAGAATAAATGTAGTATCTCTATTTTTTTTTTTTATTTAGGAAAGACTGCTTTGTGGTAAAGCATATGGTCTACTTTAGAGAAGGATCCATGAGCTGCTGAGAAGAAAGTGTATTTGCTTGATGATGGATGAAATACTTTAAATATGTCCATTAAGTCTAGATCATTGATTATTTCATTTAATTCTATAGTTTCCTTGTTCAGGTTTTGTTTGGAGGATCTATCCAGTGGTGAGAGCAGTGTGTTAAAGTCACCCAGTATTATTGTGTTGTGGTCTATTTGTTCCCTAGAATCGAGAAGGATTCGTTTGATGTACATGGATGCACCATTGTTTGGGGCATAAGTATTTACAAGTGTTATATCTTGGATGGTTTATAGTTCTCTTAAGCAATATTAACTGTCCTTCTTTATCCCTTCTGACTAACTTAGGCTTGAAATCCACTTTATCTGATATGAGGATGAAGACCCCTGCTTTTTTACTGAATCTGTGTGTTTTGTGTGTTTTTCCCCATCTTTTCACCTTTAGTCTGTGGATGTCTTTTTCTATGAATGAGTCTCTTGAAGGAAGCACATTGTTGGGTCTTTCTTTTTAATCCAATCTGCCAGTCTATGTCTTTTGGTTAATGGGTTTAGGCCATTAGTATTCAGGGTTATTATTGAGATCTGATTTGTATTTCTGGTCATTCTGGCTTATTTTTGATTTTTAACTTGACTTGGTTTCTCCTTTGATTGTCTTTTCCTGTAAGGCAGTTTTTCCCTTTCCTGACTTGCATTGTTGTTTTCAATTCCTCCTCATGGAATATTTTGCTGAGAATGTTCTGTAGTGCAGGCTTTCTATTTCTAATTCTTTTAATTTTTGTTTATTGTGTAAGGATTTTATTTCATCACCAAATCTGAAGGTTAGTTTTGTTGGGTATAAGACTCTTGGTTGGCATCTATGTTCTTTTTTTTTTTTTATTTAATTTTTTTTATTTACTTATTGATTCATTGAACACAAATGGAGTACACCTATTGTTTCACTGGTTGTACACAAAGTAGAGTCACACCATCTGTGCATTCATGCATGTACACAGGGCAATGGTATCTGTCACACATTCTGTTATTAATTTTACCCCCCACCCACCCCCACCCCTCCCTTCCCTCTATGCTAGCTATCTTTCCTCCATTCTTGCCATCTTTCCCCTCCACATTATGCATCATCATTCATATATCAGAGAGACCATTCGGCTTTTGGATTTTTGGGATTGGCTGATCTCACTTAGCATAAGAGTTTCCAACATCATCCATTTAACTACAAATACCATAATTTTATTCTTCTTTATGGCTGAGTAATATTCCATTGTGTATATATACCACCGTTTCTTTATCCATTCACCTACTGAAGGGCATCTAGGTTGGTTCCACAATCTAGCTATTGTGAATTGAGCAGCTATGAACATTGATGTGGCTGCATCACTGTAGTAATCTGATTTTAACTCCTTTGGGTATAGGCCAAGGAGTGGGATAGTAGGGTCAAATGGTGGATCCATTCCAAGTTTTCTAAGGAATCTCCACACTGCTTTCCAGAGTGGCTGCACCAACTTGCACTCCCACCAGCAATGTATGAGTGTACCCTTTTCCCCACATCCTCGCCAACACCTGTTGTTGCCTGTGTTCTTGATAAAAGACATTCTAATTGGGGTAAGATGAAATCTTAAGGTGGTTTTGATTTGCATTTCTCTTATAACGAGTGATGTTGAACATTTTTTCATAAATCTGTTGATTGCTTGTAGATCTTCCTCTGTAAAGTGTCTGTTCATTTCCTTGGCCCATTTATTGATTGGGTTATTGGTGTTCGTGGTGTAAAGATTTTTGAGTACTTGGTAGATTCTGGAGATTAGTGCTCTGTCCGAAGTGTGTGTGGCAAAGATTTTCTCCCACTCTGAAGGCTCTCTCTTCACATTGCTGATTGTTTCCTTTGCTGAGAAGAAGCTTTTTAGTTTCACTCTATCCCAATCATTGATTCGTGCTTTTATTTCTTGCGCTTTGGGAGTCATGTTAAGGAAATCTGGTCCTAGGCCAACATGATGAAGATTTGGACCTATTTTCTCTTCTATTAGGTGCAGAGTCTCTGGTCTGATTTCTAGGTCCTTGATCCACTTTGAGTTGAGTTTTGTACAGGGTGAGAGATATGGGTTTAGTTTCATTTTGCTGCATATGGATTTCCAGTTTTCCCAGCACCATTTGTTGAAGAGGCTGTCTTTTCTCCATTGCATGTTTTTGCCTCCTTTGTCAAGTATGAGATACCTGTACTTATTTGGGTTTGTCTCTGTGTCCTCTATTCTGTACCATTGATCTACCTGCCTATTTTGGTACCAATACCATGCTGTTTTTGTCACTATTGCTCTGTAGTATAGTTGGAGGTCTGGTATTGTGAAACCCCCTGCTTCGCTCTTCTTGCTAAGGATTGCTTTAGCAATTCTGGGTCTCTTATTCCTCCATATGAATTTCATGATTGCTTGCTCTATTTCTATGAGGTCCGTCACTGGGATTTTAATTGGAATTGCATTGAATTTGTATAGCATTTTTGGAAGTATGGCCATTTTGACAATATTAATTCTGCCTATCCAAGAACATGGAAGATCTTTCCATCTTCTCAGATGCTCTTTAACTTCTTTCTTTAGTGTTCTGTAGTTCTCAGTGTAGAGGTCTTTCACATCTTTTGTTAGATTGATTCCCAAGTATTTTATTTTTTTTGAGGTTAGTGTGAATGGGGTAGTTTTCCTAATTTCTCTCTCAGAGGATGCATCACTTACGAATAAAAATGCATTAGATTTATGAGCATTAATTTTATATCCTGCTACGTTGCTGAATTCATTAATGAGTTCCAGTAGTTTTCTGGTGGAATTCTTAGGATCTTCTAGATAGAGAATCATGTCATCAGCAAATAGGGATAGTTTGATCTCTTCTTTTCCTATTCGTATTCCTCTAATTTCTTTGGTCTGTCTAATTGCTCTGGCTAGAGTTTCAAGAACAATGTTGAATAGTAGTGGCGAAAGAGGGCATCCCTGCCTTGTTCCAGTTCTCAGGGGGAATGCTTTCAATTTTTCTCCATTTAGAATGATGTTAGCTCTGGGCTTGGCATAAATGGCCTTTACAATGTTAAGGAATGTCCCCACTATCCCTATTTTTTCTAGTGTTTTGAGCATGAAGGGATGCTGTATTTTATCAAATGCTTTCTCTGCGTCTATTGAAATAATCATGTGGTTCTTGACCTTAAGTCTGTTGATGTGGTGAATTACATTGATTGATTTCCGGATGTTGAACCAACCTTGCATCCCTGGGATGAAACCCACTTGATCATGGTGCACTATCTTTTTAATATGCTTTTGTATGCGATTCGCTAAAATTTTGTTAAGAATTTTTGCATCTATGTTCATTAGAGATATGGGTCTGAAATTTTCTTTCCTTGATGTGTCCTTCTCTGGTTTTGGTATCAGGGTGATATTAGCTTCATAGAATGAGTTTGGAAGGGTTCCCTCCTCCTCTATTTCATGAAATACTTTGAGGAGTATTGGAATGAGCTCTTCTTTGAAGGTCTTGTAGAACTCGGCTGTGAATCCATCTGGTCCCGGACTTTTCTTTGTTGGTAGGCTTTTGATGACTTCCTCTATTTCATTGCTTGAAATTGATCTATTTAAGTTGTGTATGTCCTCCAGATTCAGTTTGGGTGGCTCATATGCCTCTAGGAACCTGTTGATGTCTTCCAGGTTTTCTATTTTGTTGGAGTATAAATTTTCAAAGTAGCTTCTTATTATGTTTTGTATTTCAATTGTGTCTGTTGTAATGTTTCCATTTCCATCGCGAATTTTAGCAATTTGGAGTTTCTCTCTCCTTCTCTTTGTTAGCGTGGCTAAGGGTTTATCAATTTTGTTTATTTTTTCAAAGAACCAACTTTTGGTTTCGTCAATTTTTTGAATTGTTTCTTTTGTTTCAATTTCGTTGATTTCAGCTCTGATTTTGATAATTTCCTGTCTTCTACTACTTTTGGTGATGATCTGTTCCTCTTTTTCTAGGGCTTTGAGCTGTAATGTGAGGTCATTAATTTGTTGACTTTTCATTCTTTTATTAAATGCACTCTCTGCAATGAACTTTCCTCTTAGCACTGCTTTCATGGTGTCCCAGAGATTTCGATATGTTGTATCTTTATTCTCGTTGACCTCTAGGAATCTTTTAATTTCCCCCCTAATGTCTTCTGTTATCCATGTATCATTCAATAGCATGTTATTTAATCTCCAGGTCTTGGAGTAGTTTCTGTTTCTAACTTTCTCGTTGATATCTAATTTCATTCCATTATGATCTGATAGTATACAAGGTAGTATCTGTATGTTTTTGTATTTGTTAAGAGTAGCTTTGTGGCATAACATATGGTCTATTTTAGAGAAGGACCCATGTGCTGCTGAGAAGAAAGTGTATTCGCTTTTTGATGGATGGAATATTCTATATATGTCCGTTAAGTCCAGATTAGCGATTGTGTCATTGAGTCCTATAGTTTCTTTATTCAATTTTTGTTTGGAAGATCTGTCCAACGGTGAGAGAGGAGTGTTAAAGTCTCCGAGTATTATTGTGTTTTGGTCTATTTGATTCCTGAAATTGAGAAGGATCTGATTGACATACATGGATGCGCCATTGTTTGGTGCATAAATATTTATGATTGTTATGTCCTGTTGATTTATGCTTCCTTTAAGCAGTATGAAATGTCCTTCTTTATCCCTTCTGACTATCTTTGGTTTGAAGTCTGCTTTGTCTGAAATGAGGATGGAAACCCCAGCTTTTTTACTCAGTCCGTGTGCATGGTATGCTTTTTCCCAACCTTTCACCTTTAGTCTGTGGGCATGTTTTTCTATGAGATGAGTCTCTTGAAGGCAGCATATTGTTGGGTCTTTCTTTTTAATCCAGTCTGCCAGTCTATGTCTTTTGATTGATGAGTTTAGGCCATTTACATTCAGGGTTATTATTGAGATATGACTTGTATTTCCTGTCATTTTAGCTTTTTTAGGGTTTTTAGCTTAACTTTGTTTCTCCTTTGATGGACTCTTTCTTTAGGGTAGTTCCTCCCCATGATGACTGAGATTGTTATTTTTCGTCTCTTCCTCTTCGAATACCTTGTTGAGAATGTTCTGTAGGGCAGGCTTTCTCTTTGTGAATTCTTTAAGCTTTTGTTTATCATGGAAGGATTTTATTTCATCATCAAATCTGAAGGTAAGTTTTGCTGGGTACAAGATTCTTGGTTGGCATCCGTTTTCTTTCAGAGCTTGAAATATGTTGTTCCAGGCCCTTCTTGCTTTTAGGGTCTGGGCTGATAAATCTGCTGATATACGTATCGGTTTCCCCCTGTAGGTAATCTGATTCTTTTCTCTCGCCGCCTTTAAAATTCTATCTTTGTTTTGTATGTTAGGCATTTTCATTATAATGTGCCTTGGTGTGGATCTGTTGTAATTCTGTGCATTTGGTGTCCTGTAAGCTTCTTGTAATTGATTTTCCATCTCATTCATCATATTAGGGAAATTTTCTGATAATATTTCCTTGAATAGATTATTCATACCCTTGGTTTGTATCTCTGCGCCTTCCTCAATCCCGATTACTCTTAAATTTGGTCTTTTCATGATGTCCCATATTTCTTGGAGGGTTCGTTCATGATTCCTGACCATCTTCTCTGTTTGTTCGACTTTGTTTTCAAGATTAAATATTTTGTCTTCATTGTCTGAGGTTCTATCCTCCAAGTGATCTATTCTGTTAGTTATGCTTTCTATTGAGTTTTTAACTTGGTTGATTGTTTCCTTCATTTCCTTGTTTCCTTCAAGGATTTCTGTTTGTTTTTTTCTCAGAATTTCTATCTCTTTATTGAAGTAATTTTTTGCTTCCTGCAATTGCTCTATTAACTGATTATTCATAGCCTGAATCTGCTCTCTCGTCACATCATTCTCTTCTCGGATCACTTTAATTATGAACATTCTGAACTCCATTTCTGTCATTCCTTCTACCATGCTGTCTTTGGATTCTCTTGATATATCATCTAGGTTTAATTGGGACACTTTCTTCCCGTGTTTTCTCATGGTGCTCGTGTATCTTCCCCTCTGTTGCTTGAGCGGTGTTTGATCAAGCGGTGACCCAAGAAAGGTGCTGTCCCACTACCTCCAGTTTGGGAATGATCAATGCTTCTGGGCAGAGGCAGCCTAGTGTTGATAGACAATTAGATACAGCAAGGTGGTAGACTCCGGGCCTGGGTGTGGGCCTGGGCACTAGTTCAAGTTGGGGTGGTGTCACAGAACTGTGCTCAGTGATGGAGACACTGGGCTTGAGAGCCCAGGCTGACCTGAACTCCTAGCTGGGGGTTCAGGCAGTGGCAGGTGGTTGCTCTCTCCTGGGGACACTGTAAGCTATTTCCAAAGGCCAAAGCTCCCTGCTGGATCACTCCAGACACTGCTGACACTGCTGGCGGCCCCAGGAAGCTGGAAATGGACCCCCTCTGTCAGGGAAGCCGCCAAACTCAGAGCAGTTCCGCCTCCCTACCGGAGTCAGCGATCCCAGGGGCTTCGGGCCAACCTCTCCAGGTGTGGCTGGAGGGTCTGGGAAGCCCGAGATGGGCACTCTCTGCCAGGGAAGCTGCGGAAGTGGGGCCGAATAGTTCCCACTCCCAGCCAGAGACTGCGTTCCCAGAGTTTCCCGGCTGGAGCTCCCCTGACACAGCTGGAGGCCACAGGAAGCTGGTAATGGGCCTTCTCCGCCCGTTAAGCCGCCAAAATGGTGTGGGGTAGTTCCATCTCCCTTCCAGAGTCCGCGTTCCCAGAGTTTCCCAGAGGCCTCTGAATGCCCCAGGTAGCCTGAGATGCTCGGTCTCTGCCTGGGAGGCCCCCGGCTGGTACTGGAGCCACGGCCAGTGACTCCAAAGCGCTACTGGGGACCCGCACTCACTTGTTGGCTGGCGCAGACCCAGGTCGGTGGCTCCGAAGCAGCTGCAGGGTCAGGCGCTCCCGGATCGTAGCTGTCCGGCTCCCGGATCGTCGCTGCCCGCGGCGGGCCGAGCCCAGCCCGGCTGAGTTGGTTCTGGAGCGGCACCTGGGGACCCCTTATATGTGCTTTGAATATAAAGTCTCGTTGAGAGTCATATTCCTGCTGTTTGAATCCCGAGCAAGTAGGAATCCACGGAGCAAGTAGGAATGCAGCCTTCCTCTAGTCCGCCATCTTGGATCTCTCGGCATCTATGTTCTTTTTCAGCTTGAAATATATTATTCCAGGCCCTTCTAGGTATTAGGGTCTGGGCTGAGAAATCTGCTGATATCCATATTGCTTTCACCTTATATGAAATCTGATACTTTTCTCTTGCAGCCTTTAAAATTCTATTTTTATTTTGTATGTTAAGGCATTTTCATTATAATGTGTCTTGGTGTGGATCTGTTGTAATTCTGTGCATTTAGTGTTCAGTAAGACTCTTATATTTGATTTTCCATTTCATTCTTTAGGTTTGGTAAATTTTCTGAAATTATTTCATTGAACAGGTTGTTTAATCCTTTGTTTTGTATCTCTGTGCCTTCCTCAATCCCCCAAATTCTTACATTTGGTCTTTTTATGATATCCCATAATTCTTGGTGGTTCTGTTCGTGATTTCTTACCATCTTCTCAGATTAGTCAACTTCATTTTCAAAATTAAATATTTTGTCTTCATTGTCTGAGATTCTGTCTCCCATGTGATCCATTTTATTGGTGATTCTTTCTGTTGAGTTTTAAATTTGGTTCATTCATTTTTTTCCTTCATTTCAAGGATTTCTGTTTGGTTTTTCTTTAGAATCTCTCTTTATTGAAATGATCTTTTACTTCCTGCATTTGCTCTTTTAACTGTTTATTGGAATGATCATACATTGCCTGCATTTGCTCTCTTATCTCATCCTTTTCTTCACAGATCATTTTAATTATGTATATTCTAAACTCCTTTTCTGACATTTCTACTGTCCCGCTGTCATTGAATTCTATTAGTATAGCATCTTGTTTTGTTTGTGACACTTTCTTCCCCTGTTTTTTCATGTCATTCCTGTATCTTACTCTCTAGCAGTGAGGATCTGAGGAATTGCAGTTTGCCCGCTGTAGGCTTTTGTGACTCTGCATGTTTCCAATACCTCTCCTTTGAGAGGGAGATCAATATTAGCAGCACCCAATGCAAACAATATGCAGCCCTAACCCAGATAGCCCCTATGAAGACATTAACAGTATTGTAATAAACAGGATGAATTTGATTATTATCTATAGTATAGCCAATAGGCTTGCAATGAGATCCACAATTTCTAATGGTGGATAAAGAGGGTGGGTCAGTTGTAGAATGTAATTTTAATGGGATAAGAAGTGAGTATATAGAGGTACTAGATCATGGGAACAGTGAGAGTGGGATCAAAAGAAGTTGGTTATCAATATGAGAAAAGCGAGAAGAGACTCCGTGGAAATAGGTAAATACAAGGAAAATGGAGTGAGAAAACATGAAGAAATAAAAAATTAAAAATAAAAAGTCTATGGTATAATAGTCATTACTATTCAAACCTCCCAGTCTTCAGTATCCTGATGCAAGAGAGATACCTGACAAAGAGCTTCCAGTCTCCAGCAGGCATCTCAGGATAGAAGTTGGCCCACCTGAAGGTGGTGGTTTCCCTTTTGGGGATAATCCAAGATGGCTGCACCAGTTTCTAAACACATTGGTAGATGGAGAGACACAGCACGCGTACCGAGTCTGTGTGGGATGTGGGTGGGTTGGGGTCCAGATGTGGCAGGCCCATAATTTACATCTTAAATGTAAGCCTAGGAGGGATAGAGATGCAGCAGAAACTAAGAAGTAAAGAAAATGGCTGTAACCATCTTTTCTTTTTTAAAACTTTTCTTTAAAAATATGGTGCTATAGTTTTTCTCAGGGAGACCCTTTTTTTCTTTTTTGTTCCTTCAGCTTTAAGCATAACTTCAAACAGGGTGCCATTTGTCGTGTCTTCACACTTACCACTCCCTCTTTAGGGAACCAAGGGCAAGTTTCAGTAACAAATTTTGAAAACAGTAACAACTATGCCTTCTTTGATTTAAGCATAGTCTTAAGCAAAGCAACATAAAGACTCCTTTCTTTGTATCCTGTCTGTCCCATATTTTTACACCTGACAATGTACTTGCACCCCTAACATTTCTTTAACATACATATCCTCAGGTGTGTCCCCTCATCTAATCATCAAAATTCCCCTGTGTCCAGTAACCCTATGGGCCAGCAATTGCTGTGACCTGCATAGCTGAACATGAGAAACTGGTGAGAGGCAATGGGGAATTAAGAAACACACACACACACACACACACACACACACACACAGACACACATATTAAGAATAAAAGGCTGGGATTAGGTGGGTCACTGCACTCTCATGGAGAAACAGTGAATAAAGAATTGGCCCTGCAAGTTCATTTATATAGGGTCTCATAATCAAGAAGTAAAGGGCTATGGAGGGACTGTTCTTGGTGCATTAGAAAGTTATAGGGCTAGAAACATTCTTGTAGCTGTATTACTGTTGCAATGCTTGGAACTTCCTGCAGCACTCAGGAAGCCCATTGTCTAAAGTTACTGTTATGTGGTAAAGCTCAGAAATAGCTGTGCTGCCCCTTCATGCTCAAAACACTAGAAAATATAGGGATAGTGGGGACAT
>JAJEJO010051700.1:0-12247 GCA_020662805.1 Glaucomys volans
AGTAGCCAGAACCTGAAGAGATTCTGGTTGTCATGGCAACTGTGTCACCATAATACTTTCATATGTCCTTTCTGTGACTGCAGACCATATGTGCAGTACAGACACGATGACAGACACACCATTTGTGGAAACCCAAGTTGCTCAGGGCCCAAAAACAAACCCTGGAAATAGAAACAGCCTGTATTCTCTGACATGAGCTAGAAAATTGCACATCCTTCCAAACCAAGCTCCCACATGTCAGGATTCTCTACACTGCCTACTGTAGCATTCCTCTCTTGCTCTCATGTGACAGGAGTGCATGGAAAAAAGTTAGGCTTTTCTTGAGTGAGATCAAAACAAGGGTAACAGCATTTTGTGGAGAAATGGAGGCTTCAAAATTCAATGGATACAAAGTACTGCAAATATTCTCACTGGAATGAATGATGAGAGAAATTCCTGCAAACATAACTACTGAAAGTTTGAAAACTGAATGTGGATGTTTTCTCTCTGAGCAATTAATTTTCCTGGATTCACAGATCCTGAGGTCCACCACTTCTTCCCATTCCCTCTGCATATTTACACAATGAGCCTCACGAAGATGCTGAGTCATCCCTAAATAGGGAAACAGACTTGTCCCATGAAATCCCACTTTTCCAAACACCCCCTCAACTGAGGTAACACACAAGATCATGAACCTCCACTGTGGTATGCATTTGGCCCAGCTGGTTAGAATTTCTTCAAGGAAAAAGCCAGCAGGAATGAGAAGAGACAGTTGTGAGAAGTGAGCGATGGTAAAGGCTTTGTGATCAGGTGTGAAAGATTCCCTCAATGTTCCTTGGTACCACAGATCAAAGTATGCAATATTTATTTCAAAGACCTACTTCTCTTACTGCCACACACCTCCATGATTCCCTCTGATGATTATCTGCATGTTAAGGAGTTATATCTCCCTTTTTTTATTCATTCAATTTTGATTGATTGAACACAACTGGAGTACAGCTATTGTTCCTCTGGTTGTACACAAAGTAGAGTCACACCATCTCTGCATTCAACCATCTACACAGGGAAATGATGTGTTTTCTCATTCTGTTATTATTCTTGTCCCCACACCATGACCCCACCCTGACCCCACCCCTCCCTTCCCTCTATGCTATCTATCCTTCTTCCATTCTTGCCTCCCTTCCACTGCACATTATGCATCCTCATACACTTATCAGAGAGATCATTCAGCTTTTGTATTTTGGGGATTGACTAATCTCACTAAGCATGACAGGCTCCTACATCATCCATTTACCTAAAAATGCCATAATCTTATTCTTCTTAATGGCTGAGTAATATTCCATTGTGTATATATACCACAGTTGCTTTATCCATTCACCTACTGAAGGGCATCTCGGTTGGTTCCACAAACTAGTTATTGTGATTTGAGTATGAACATTGGTGTGGCTGCATCACTGCAGTAATCTGATTTTAAGTCCTCTGGGTATAGGTCAAGAAGTCAGATAGCTGGGTCAAATGGTGGATCAATTCCAAGTTTTCTAAGGAATGTCACACTGCTTTCCAGAGTAGCTGCACCAACATGCAACCCTACCAGCAATGTATGAGTGTACCCTTTTCTCCACATCCTCGCCAACACATGCTGTTGCCTGTATTATTAATAAAAGATATTCTAATTTGGGTAAGATGAAATCTTAAGGTGGTTTTGATTTGCATTCCTCTTACAACTAGAAATGTTGAACCTTTTCTCATAAATCTGAGATTTCTTGTAGATCTTCTTCTGTTAATTGTCTGTTCATTTCCTTGGCCCATTTATTGATTGGGTTATTGGTATTCTTGGTGTAAAGATTTTTGAGCACTTTGTAGATTCTGGAGATTAGTGCTCTATCTGAAGTGTGTGTGGCAAAGATTTTCTCCCACTCTGAAGGCTCTCTCTTGACATTTCTGATTATTTCCTTTGCTGAGAAAAAGCTTTTGAGTTTGACTCTATCCCAATTATTAGTTCCTGCTTTAATTTCTTGCACTTTGAGAGTCATGTAAAGGACATCTTGTCCTAGGCCAACGTGATGAAGATTTGGACCTATTTTCCCTTCTATTAGGTGCAGAGCATCTGGTCTAATTTCTAGGTACTGGATCCACTTTGAGTTGAGTTTTGTACAGGGTGGGAGATATGGGATTAGTTTCATTTTGCTGCATATAGATTTCCAGTTTTCCCAGCACCATTTGTTGAAGAGGTTGTCTTTTCTTCATTGCATGTTTTTGGCTCCTTTGTCAAGTATGAGATACCTGTATTTCTGTGGGATTGTCTCTGTGTCCTCTATTCTGTACCATTGATATACCTGACTATTTTGGTGCCAATACCATGCTGTTTCACTTACTATTAATCTGTAGTATAGTCGAAGGTCTGGTATTGTGGTATCCCCTGCTTCACTCTTCTTGCTAAGGATTGCTTTAGCTATTCTGGATCTCTTACTCCTCCAAATTAATTTCGTGATTGCTTGCTCTATTTCTATGAGGTTCATCATTGGGATTTTATTTGGAATTGCATTGAATTTGTATAGCCCTTTTGGAAGTATTTTGACAATATTAATTCTGCCTATCCAAGAACATGGGAGATCTTTCCATCTTCTCAGATTCTCTTTAACTTCTTTCTTTCATGTTCTTTAGTTCTCATTGTAGAGGTCTTTCACTTCTTTTGCTAGATTGATTCCCAAGTATTTTATTTTATTTGAGGTCATTGTGAATGTGGTAGATTTCCTAATTTCTCTCTCAGAGGATGCATCACTTATGAATAAAAATGCATTAGATTTATGAGCATTAATTTTATATCCTGCTACTTTACTGAATTCATTTATGAGTTTCAGAACTTTTCTGATGGAATTCTTAGGGTCTTCTAATTAGAGAATCATGTCATCAGCAAATAGGGATAGTTCGATCTCTTCTTTTCCTATTCGTATTCCTCTAATTTCTCTGGTCTGTCTAATTGCTCTGGCTAGAGTTTCAAGAACAATGTTGAATAGTAGTGGCGAAAGAGTGTATCCCTGCCTTGTTCCAGTTCTCAGGGGGACTGCTTTCCATTTTTCTTGATTTAGAATGAGGTTAGCTGTGGGCTTCACATAGATAGCCTTTACAATGTTAAGGAATGTCCCCACTATCCATAGTTTTTCTATTGTTTTGAGCATGAAGTGGTGCTGTATTTTATCAAATGCTTTCTCTGCATCTAAAGAAATAATCATGTGGTTCTTGACTTTAAGTCTGTTGATGTGGTGAATTACATTTATTGAGTTTCACATTTTGAACCAACCTTGCATCCCAGGGATGAAATCCAATTGATCATGGTGCACTATCTTTTTAATATGCTTTTGAATATGATTTGCTAAAATTTGCTTAAGAATTTTTGCATCTATGTTCAATAGAGGTATGGGTCTAAAATTTTCTTTCCTCGATGTTTCCTTCTCTGGTTTTGGTATCAGGGTGATATTAGCTTCGTAGAATGAGTTTGGAAGGGTTCCCTCCTCCTCTATTTTATGAAATACTTTGAGGAGTATTGGATTGAGCTCTTCTTTGAAGGTCTTGTAGAATTCAGCTATGAATCCATCTGGTCCTGGACTTCTGTTTGTTGGTAGGCTTTTGATGACCTCCATTTCATTGCTTGAAAGTGTCTAATTAAGTTGTGTATGTCCTCCAGATTCAGTTTGGGTGGCTCACATGCGTATAGGAACCTGTTGAGGTCTTCCAGGTTTTCTATTTTGTTGGAGTGTAAATTTTCAAAGTAGCTTCTTATTATGTTTTGTATTTCAATTGTGTCTGTTGTATTATTTCCATTCCCATCACGAATTTTAGTAATTTGAAGTTTCTCTCTCCTTCTCTTCCTTAGCATGGCTAAGGGTTTATCAACTTTGTTTTTTTTTTTCAAAGACCCAACTTTTTGTTTTGTCAATTTTTTGAATTGTTTCTTTTGTTTCAATTTCATTGATATCAGCTCTGATTTTGATTATTTCCTGTCTTCTAAGAATTTTGGTGATGATCTGTTCCTCGTTTTCTAGGACTTTGAGCTGTAATGTAAGGTCATTGATTTTTTGACTTTTCATTCTTTTATTAAATGCACTCCATGCAAAAAATTTCCTCTTACCACTGCTTTCATAGTGTCCCAGACATTTTCATATGTTGTATCATTGTTCTTTTTGACCGCTAGGAATCTTTTAATTTTCCCCCCTAATGTCTTCTGTTTTCCATGCATCATTCAATAGCACATTATTTAATCTCCAGGTCTTGGACTAGTTTCTCTTTTTAACTTTATCATTGGTATCTAATTTCATTCCATTATGATGTGATATTATACATGTAGTATCTCTTTGTGCATGCTAAGAGTAGCTTTGTGTCATAATGTATGGTCTATTTTAGACAAGGAGCCATGAGCTGCTGAGAAGAAAGGGTATTCGCTTATTGATGGATTGAATATTCTATCCATGTCTTTTAAGTCCAAATTAGTGATTGTGTCATTGAATCCTATGGTTTCTTTGTTCAATTTTTGCTTGGAAGTTCTGTCCAACAATGAGAGAGGAGTGTTAAAGTCCCCCAGTATTATTGTGTTTTGGTCTATTTGTCTTCTGAAGTTGAGAAGGGTCTGATTGAAGTACATGGATGCACCACTGTTTGGTGCATAAATATTTATGACTGTTATGCCTTGTTGATTTATGCTTCCTTTAAGCAGTAAGAAATATCCTTCTTTATTCCTTCTAACTAACTTTGGGTTGAAGTCTGCTTTATCAGAAATGAGGATGGAAACCCCTGTTTTTTTACTCAGTCCATGTGCATGATATGTTTTCTCCCAACCATTCACCTTTAGTCTGTGGGCATGTTTTTCTATGAGAGGAGTCTCTTGAAGACAGCATATTGTTGGGTCTTTCCTTTTAATCCAATCTGCCAGTCTATGTCTTTTGATTGATGTATTTAGGCCATTTACATTCAGGGTCATTATTGAGATATGACATGTATTTCCTGTCATTTTAGCTTTTTGGGGGTTTTTAGCTTAACTTTGTTTCTCTTTGTTTGACTCTTTCTTTAGGGTAATAAATCCCGGTGATGACTGAGATTGTTGTTTTTCGTTTTTTCCTCTTTGAAAATTTTGTAGAGAATGTTCTGTAGGGCAGGCTTTCTCTTTGTGAGTTCTTTAAGTTTTTGTTTACCATGGAAGGATTTTATTTCGTCATCAAATCTGAAGGTAATTTTTCCTGAGTGTAAGATTCTTGGTTAGCATCTGTTTTCTTTCAGAACTTGAAATATGTTGTTCCAGGCCCTTCTTGCTTTTAGGGTCTGGGCTGAGAAATCTGCTGATATCCGTATTGGTTTCCCCCTGTAAGTAATCTGATGCTTTTCTTTTGCAGCCTTTAAAATTCTATCTTTGTTTTGTATGTTAGGTATTTTCATTATAATGTACCTTGGTGTGGATCTGTTGTAAGTCTGTGTGTTTGGTGTCCTGTAAGTTTATTGTAATTGATTTTCCATCTCATTCATCATCATTGGGAAATTTTCTGATATTATTTCTTTGAACAGATTTTCCATACCCTTGGTTTGTATCTCTGTGCCTTCCTCAATCCCAATAACTCTTAAATTTGGTCTTTTCATGATGTCCCATATTTCTTGGAGATTTCATTCATAATTCCTAACCATCTTCTCTGTTCGACCTTGTTTTCAAGATTAAATATTCTGTCTTCATTGTCTGAGGTTCTGTCTTCCAAATGATCTATTCTGTTAATTATGCTTTGTATTGAGTTTTTACTTAGTTTGTTGTTTCCTTCATTTCCTTCTTTCCTTCAAGGATTTTTGTTTGTTCTTTTTTTCAGACCTTATATCTCTTTATCGAAATGATTTTTTGCTTCCTGCAATTGCTCTATTAGTTGATTATTCATAGCCTGAATTTGCTCTCTCGTGACATCATTCTTTTCTTGGATCATTTTATTTATGAACATTCTGAACTCCCTTTCTGCATTCCTTCTACCATGCTGTCTTTGGGTTCTCTTGGTATATCATCTAGGTTTGTTTAGGACACTTTCTTCCCATGTTTTCTCATGTTGCTTGTGTATCTTCCCCTCTAGTAGTGCGAATTAGAGGGATTGATATTTCTCTGTGAAGACTTAAAGTGTTCCTGCAGATTTCCAGTAACTCACCTGATGTTTGAGGGATGCTTTATCAAGTGGTAACCCATGAAAGCTGCTGTACCACAACCTCCATGTTGGGACTGATCAATGCCTCTGGACAGAGGCAGCCTGGTGTTGATAAACCATCAGATACAGCAAGGTGCTAGACCCCAGGCCAGTGTGTGGACCTGGGCACTAAACCAAGTCGGGGTGGGGGCACAGAACTGTGCTCAGTGATGGAAACACTGGGCTTGAGAGCCCAGGCAGGCCTGAATTCCTTGCTGGGGGCTCAGGCGGTGGCAGGTGGTTGCTCTCTCTCGGGGACACTGTAAAATGGCGCCAAAGGCCCTAAGCTCCCCGGTGGAGCTGGCAACTCCAGCTGCTCCAGGATAGATCTCCCCAAGAGCCCCTGCAGAACGGCGCCAAAAAACCAGAGCCCTTCCCTGAGAATTTGGGCAGCCACAGATGGTTGCTCTCAGCCAGGGAAGCTGCAAAATGGCACCAAATGGTCCAAACCCCACACTGGAGCCGGCGACTCCATCTGCTCCAGGCCAGACCTCTCCAGGAGCTGCCGAGCAGTGGTGCGGAAGACTGGAGCTCAGCTCCTAGGACTCAGGCAACCGCAGATGGCCGCCCTCTGCCAGGGAAGCTGCAAATTGGCGCCGAAGGGTCCAAACCCCCCGCTGGCGCCATCCACTCCAGACGCTCCAGGCCAGACCTCTCCAGGAGCCACTGTGCAGTGGCTGGGAAGTGATCTGGATTTCTAAAGCGGCAGTATTAGAGATGAGGTAAATCTCGACAATGCAGACAGTTTAATAGTGTTATTAATATGTTGATAAGTGCATTGAGAGAGCAAACTGTACAAGATTAAACTGCTCACTGAGGTCTAATATTGATTTGCATCCATTTCACATTTTGAAGTCCAGATTGTCCCATGTTGGGACTTCAATTTTCGCTTTCAGCAAGAAAGGAGAATCAAAATATCTCCTGCATTCGTCTTTGAGAAGAAGTTTTCTGTGGTTCAATCCAATCTTTCTTTAAACAAGTGGACTTATACATATCAATGTTTTCTTACACACCACAATATCAACTGGAAATCGGAGAGATGCAGACAAAATACAGCTACATGTAGCTATTGATTTAATCAACTTTTTCTCTTTACATTTTTGTAGACTTCATTTTTCAAAGACTTGTATGCATTGGTGCTGAATATATAAGTTACCTTCCACCGATATCACTCAGATGCTACAGGAGTGATGTAAAGCCTGGCTACACTGTTTCATTTGAGGTCCAGGCTCATGCTGATCCCATCAGTCACTTGTTTCTTTGCTCAGTTTCACATTCTTGGAGGATTGCTGTGCCATGTTTGGTGACACAGACCAGTAGTCTGCATCTATGAGCTGGTTCTGAAGCGGTTCTTGGCAATGTACTACAGGGCATTGTCTCAGAGAGGCATTAGGCAGGTCAAGAGAATTACACCATGTGTGAACACACGTTGTGAAGTTCCTTCTGCATCAAGCAGTGGATGGAGGGGCCCATTGGAAAATCATAGCAAGACAATATCTGAGTGCACCTTAATAGTAGGGCAACAACAGTTTGGGGGGCCTGGTCTGTGGATTGAGCATAGAAGGTCTCCTCTCAGATGCCAGCTTGGTGCTAGACTCTCACCAACTTGATTAGATGTAATTCCCTCCTTTTGACATTGTGGGGCTTAGCAGCTCCTCTCTTATTCTTACATGTCCTAATTCCCAGGTTCCAGCTGACTCCTGTTGGGTTATTCCTGGAAAGGTATGGCATTAGAGCAGAGTTGGTGTGCTATTTTTCAGTTCAAATTTCTGCTATGCAACCAAGCCTCCCTGCATTTTTCTCTGCTCTGAAATGCCATCAGTGGTAATTATGAGTGACTTATAAGGTTGTAGGCCCATTCTCTGACACAGCAATGTACCAGGTGAGTGCAGACCAGGAGTTGTGTCTCCCCAGAGTCATGGCCCTGAGGCCTGTGCTAGGCTTGGTGACTCATGCATCATTGGGCACTTGTCATCTCTCTTGGGTCCTCTACCCTGGATGTGGAACAATAGCCTGCAACTGTGTCCCATTCCCAGGAAAACATGATGACTTCTGCCTCCATATGAGCACAATGTCCCCTCATGGAAATGAGTTGTTTGTCAGCCAATCATGCTTCGGCAGGGTCCTTTATATTGGAGGCAGTCAGATGAGTTAATCCCAAAGGGGCTCTGAACACCACATACTCTGATTCCTCATCCACTTGGCTAAGAGTGTAGGAACACATTTGTGGCCAACAATGACCACTGGGACTAGCCTGCTTCCTCCTCCCTCTTTCAAGCACAGTTGAAAGAGTGCTTCTCTTGAAGTTTCCCTCACAGTAGTCAGACACAGAAGATTCTGGTGGCCATGGCAACCCCGATGCCATTGTGCTGTCATTTGTCCTTTCTGTGACTGCAGGAGGTATGTGCAGTGGAGTGAGGTGACAGCCAAGCCATTCATGGAAATCCATATTGCCCAATGCCCAGCAACAAGCCCTGGGTAGAGAAAACACCTGCATTCTCCTACAGGAGCCAGAAAGTACCATGCCCTCAAATGAAACTCTGGCAAACCAGTGCCTACCACCCTACATAAAGTTGATTTCCTCTTTCTTGCTGTCATGTCCAAGGAGCACTCACGATCAAGTTAGGATATTTTGAGTTAGATCCAAACAATAGTATCACAATATCGACTTGAAAATGGAGAGATGTAGACAAAAACAGTTACTCCTGGCAATTTATTTACTCAATCTGTTGTACTTTTCATTTTTGTAGATATCATTTTTCAAGACTTTTATTCATTCATTCTGAATACATAAGTTATCTTCTGCTTTTATTTTTCAGATTCTACAGGGGTTCTGGAAGGAAGACCTGAATCCCCTCTATCATTTGAGGTCAAAGCTCATCCTGTCTTCATCAGTCACTTGTTATATTGCTCAGTTTTACATTCCCCAAGGATCCTTGCCAGGTTCTGTGACACATACTTGCATTCTGCATATATGACCTGCTATTTAAGGGTTCTGGGGCAATGTGCCATAGGGCATTGTCTCAGACAAACAGTAGACAGGTCAAGAGTATTACACCATAAGTGAAGACACATTGGAAGGTGCTTCTGCATCAAGCAGTGAGTGGAAAGACCCATTGTACAATCACAGCAAGACATTTACTCAGTGAACATTAATAGTAAGGAAACAACAGAGGTTGGGGGGTCTGTCCAGTGGATTGAGAATAGAAAGTCTCTCCTCGATGCCAGCAGGTTTCTAAGCTCTCTCCAAAATTATTAGTGGAAATCCCCTCCTGTGAACATTGAGGGATTCAACAGTTCCTCTCTTCTTCTTACAAGTACTATATCCCAGGTTCCAGCTGACTCTTTTTGGGGATTTCCTGGAAAGGTGTAACATCAGAGAAGAGCTGGTGTGAAATGTTTCACTTCAAACTTCTCCTATCCCACCAAGCTGACCCGGAGGTCTTCTGCTCTGAAATGTCATCAGAGATCATTACAAGTGGATTCTAAGCCCATAGGCCCATTTTAGGAATTATCAATGTATCAGATGAGTGCAGACCAGCATGAGTGTCTTCCCAGATCCATGGACCTTAGGCCTGTGATAGGATTGGTAACAAATGCATCCTTAGGTACCCAGCATCTCTTCCTTGTCCACTAAACTGAGTGTAGAGCAACTCCCTACAGTTGGATCCCAATACCAGGAAAAGATATTGCCTCATGCCTCCAAGTGAACACAACATCCTTCATGGGCATGAAGAGTTTGTCAGTCATTCATGCCTCAGCAGGGTCCCTTTCCTTGGAGGGAGTCAGGTGTCTTTAACCCAGAGTGACCCTGCCCACCAGACACTCTGCTTTCTCATCTTCTTGGCTATGTGTTTAGGATCACATTTGTGGCCAGCAAAGACCACTGGGACTCACCTGTTTCCTCCTCCCTCTTCCAAGCACAGTTGGAAGAGTGCTTCTCTTGAAGGGTTCCTTGCAATAGACAGAATCTGAGGAGATTCTGGTTACCATGTCAACCCTCATGCCATTGTGCTGTCATTTGACCTTTCTGTGACTGCAGGGGGTATGTGTAGTGGAGCTAGGATGACAACCAAGTCATTCATGGAAACCCAAGTTGCCCAAGGAGCAGCAAATGCTCTGGGTAGAGAAAACACCTGCATTCTCTTATATGAGCCAGAAAATTCGACAGTCTAAATCAAATTTTGGCAAGCCGGTCCCCTCCAATCTACATATTGTAGCTCTCCTCTTTTTTAGTTTCATGTCACAGGAGCACTCACAAACATGTTAGGCATTTCTTGAGAGGGATCACAACCAGGGTAGCAGCACGTGGCAGAGAAATGAAGGACTGACAGCCCAATGGACAGAACTTTCTGCAAAAACTTGCACTGCAAATAATGTTGAAAGGAATTGCTGCACACATAAAAATTGGATGTTTGAATAATGAATGGGGATTACTTTTTCTCTGAGCAAATATTTTTCATGGGTTCATCAATCCTGTGAGACATCACCTATTGCCCTTCTCTACAAATATTTACAGACGGTGCCTCCTGAGTTTGCTGAGACATTCCCATATTCAGAGAAAGGGATTGCCCAGAAAATGCAACTTTTCCAAGCACTCCTATATGTGAGGTACCTCTACTGGGAAAGGCACATGGCCCCGCTCCTTAGTATTTCCTCAAGGAAACGTTTGGGAGGCATGAAAAGAATGAGACAGGTATGAGTAGTTTGAGATTGTGAGGGCTTGTTTTTCAAATGTGAAAGATTCCTTTATTTTCCTTTGTTCCCAAAGATCAGAGCATATAATTTTCCTACTAACGACTTTCTTTCCTACTGTCACACACATCCAACCTTCCCTTGCATATTTGTCTTCTCATGAAGTAGGTACAAGGATCGTGCACCTTAATGGGACAGGGAAAATTTTCCTCTCCTCATTGTTCCCTAGACTTTGGGATTTGACCTGCAACAAATGATGCTGTTTGGATTATTGTCAAAATCCCTCTACAAAACATGGTAGAAATTACAGGACTCTGCCTTGGGGTGTGTTTCTGAAAAGCATATCATATAATCAGGTCTGCAGAACATGCAATCATCTACCTCAAAGATTCTACTAAGATCAAGCCAACTGTATTGTATTCCAACATTTTCTTCTCTTTTAATCAAGTGAACACAAAATGGTTGGAGATGCAAAAGATTCAATTGGAAGCCCACTCTAAACTATGTATTCAGCAACGAGCTCTAGTTGCAGCCAGAAATGCTTCCACAGAGACATAGATTTCTTAATATGCAATGCTCTTGGAGACAAGACAAATCTCAGAAATGCCTAAGTTATGAGTATTTTTAAAATGCTGTCAAGTGCATTGAGAAAGCAAGCTCTATACAATGAAACTGCTCTTCAGTGTCTAAAGTTGATTTGCTTCCATTTCATATTTTGAATTTCAATGTATCATGTATTGGGCCTTCCACTGTTACCTTTAAGCAAGAGATGAGAGAGATTCAAAATATCATCTGCAGTAGGCTTTGCGAAGGAGACGTTTCTGAGGTTCACTCCAATCATTCTGCAATAAAGTGGGCTTCTATACCTCAATGCTTTCAAAAAAAGCACAAAATCAACTTGAACAGAGAGATGTTGATAAAACACAGCTACACGTGGCAATTGATTTACTCAGTTTGTGTGCTTTTCATTTTTGTAGACATCTATTTTCAAAGACTTGTATGCATTGGGACTAAATACATAAATTAACCTCCACTGATATCATTCAGGAGATGCAGAGGTTATGTAAAGCCTGGTTTCCCTGTATCATTTGAGGTCCAGGCTGATCAGTCACTTGATTCATCCCTCAATTTCACATTCTTGGAGGATCATTTTGCCAAGTTTTGTGACAGTCCTGTATTTTGCATCTATAAGCTGCTGGATAAGGAATCCATGGCAATGTGTCAGAGGACATTTTCTCAGGCAGGAAGTTGGCAAATCAAGAGAATTACACCTTAAGAGAGGAAACATTGTGAAGGTTCTTCTGCATCAAACATGAGTGTTAGTGCCAATTGGAAAATCATAGCAAGACAATTTCTGAATGCACCTTAAT
>JAJEJO010051701.1:0-13881 GCA_020662805.1 Glaucomys volans
CCCCTGATCTTCCTCTGAGATTGGCCCCTTCCCAACAGGGCCCTTTCATGGTATACTTACCTTTCACCACCAGTGACTTACATAATTGGAAGAACCAGAACCCATCTTTTTCTGATGAGCCACAAGGGCTCATATCCCTTTTAGAGTCTGTTTTCTTCACCCATCAACCCACCTGGGATGACTGTCAACAGCTACTGCAGACCCTGTTCACCTCGGAGGAAAAGGAGCACATTCAGAGGGAGGCCCAAAAATCCATTTTGGGACCAAATGGATTGTCCACCTAGAATGGATCCTGTCCCATTTGCGACCAAATGGATCCTGTCCACTTAGAAAGGGTTTTTCCCTCCTCCCGCCCCCAACTGGGATCCTAACAATGATTCAGGTAAGGAGGCTCTAGATCGGTTTTGCCAGACTGATGAGGGGAGTGTGCACTGCAGCCCAAAGGCCCACCAACCTTTCAAAGGTGAGCCAGACTGAAGGCCCAAATGAGTCCCCCAGTGCATTCCTAGAGCGCCTCTTGCAGGCATACCATTTATACACCCCCATAGTTCCAGAGGCCCCTGAAAATAGGAGAGCTATTAACATAGCCTTTGTAACCCAGTTGGCCCCTGATATTAGAAGAAAGTTACAAAAGTTAGAAGGGTTTGAAGGAAAGGTACTGTCTGAGCTGGTGGAAATAGCCCAGCGGGTCTATAAGAATAGAGACCCTCCCGAGGGAAGACAAACTAAATGATTGACTAAAGTCCTACTGGCTGCTACTGGAACATGACCCAACCCCTTCACTAGAGGGCCACTCTTCCCTAAATACTGGAAGCTAGAGAAAGATGATCAATGTGCTTATTGCAGAGGAAAAGGACACTGGAACAATGAATGCCCTCGTAAGACTGAAAACCAGAGACAAAACAGGCAAAAACTAGAAAAGGTTTTACAGTTAGAAGAGGAGGACTGACAGGGCTGAAGTTCTATTCAGATGAACCCCCGAGAGCCTTTACAAGTAACTTTACAAGTGGGGGGCAAAGCTGTGAAGTTCCTTGTGGATACTGGAGCCACATATTCAGTGTTGCAACAGGCTGAGGAACCTCTGTCGAAACCTAAAGTCCCCATCCAAGGGGCCACAGGAAAGACTCAACACTCTTCTTGGACAAGGGCAAGAATTACTGATTTAGATAGGGGAACTATTACTCACTCTTTCTTGGTGATGCCAGACTGTCCATATCCCTTATTGGGAAGAGACTTATTCCATACACTACAAGGCACCATATCTTTTTCCTCAGACTCAGCCCATTTGGAGTTTGGCTCCCCTACCCATATCTTGTTGACCTGCCCATTGGGGGAAGAATTTCAATTAATCCCAAATGAAAGTCTAGCTAAAGGCCTACAAAAGGACTGTTTTGACCATTGTGAAACTGGACAGACTTTATTAAACTCCTTCTTTACGGAATTCCCTGAGGTATGGGCTGAATCCAACCCTCCTGGATTGGCTGCACACTGACCTCCCATCATTGTCCAGTTGAACAGCGACCCACTCCAATTAGAGATAAACAGTACCCTATCAGCCAAAGGGCCCAGCTGGGAATTGCCCCACACATTAGTAGATTAAGAGCAGAGGGGATCCTAATACCCTATAAGTCAACCTGGAACACTCCCCTCCTGCCAGTCTAAAAACCTGGAACGGATGACTACTGCCCAGTGCAGGATTTAAGAGAAGTTAACAAATGGGTAGAAACACTCCACCCCACGGTACCCAATCCTTATACTCTGTTGAGCCTATTATCTCCACAGTACCAAGTCTATATGGTGCTGGACCTGAAAAATGCCTTCTTCAGTCTTCCATTGACAGCAGTAAGTCAGCCCATTTTTGCTTTTGAATGGACTGATCCAGAGGGTGGGTACTCAGGACAATTGACCTGGACAAGATTGCCATAGGGGTTTAAGAACTCCCCTACTTTGTTTGTGTCTGCCAAAAAGGCACAACTGTGTTCTAAAGAGGTAACCTACCTAGTGTATAAATTATATGAAGGACAAAGGTGGTTATTAGGAAAGAGGGTTCAAGCAGTCCTCCAAATCCCTCCTCCCACCACTGAGAGACAAATCTGTGAGTTCTTGGGAGCTGCAGGGTATTATTGCTTATGGATCTTAGGGTTTGCTGAAATCGCCCGACCCTTGTATGAGGCAACCAAGGGGCAAGGGGAAGAAATTAATTGGACTAAAATGGAAGCTAAATCCTTCCAAGATCTAAAAAGAGCTCTAATCCAAGCCCCAGCCCTGGCTCTCCCAGACATCAAAACACCTTTCCAACTGTACATGGCAGAAAAAAGAGGGATAGCTAAAGGGGTGTTAACCCAAACTTTGGGACCATGGAAGAGGCCAGTGGCTTATCTGTCTAAACGCCTGGATCCTGTTGCTACTGGCTGGCCCAACTGCTTGAGGGCCACTGCTGCTACTGCCCTACTGGTCAAGGAGGCTTCTAAACTACCATTGGGGCAAGAACTTATAATCACCGCCCCCCCATGCGGTTGAAACAATACTTAAAGGCTCCATCTGACAAGTGGATAACCAGCACTAGACTAACCCATTACCAGGTTCTATTGTTGGAACCACAGCGAATAAAGTTTTTAGCTACCAGGACTTTAAACCCTGCCACCTTGCTCCCTGATGATGATCCCTCCCAGCCCATGCATGACTGTCTACATATTTTAAACAGTTTCCAAGGGACCAGACCAGATTTACAGGACACATGGTGGGACAATCCTGAGGAAGAACTCTTCGCAGATGGCAGCAGCTTCATGGTGGATGGCATCAGATAAGCTGGAGCTGCTGTGGTCACTGTAAATAAGGTAATCTGGGCTCAAGCCCTGGGACATGGAACCTCAGCCCAAAAAGCAGAATTAATTGCTCTAACCCAGGCCTTAAGATTTAGTAATGGCAAAGTTGTTAACATGTTCACAGACAGTTGATATGCCTTTGCTACTGCTCATATGCACGGGGTCATCTGTAAAGAAAGAGGTTTATTAACCTCAGGAGGAAAGACAGTCAAAAATGTTCTAGACATTTTTCCCTGTTTATCTTGTGGGATGCCCTTCCTTGGTGCTGAGTAGGAGTTTATCTTTGTTACCTATTCTTCACAGGAGGAATCCAGCCTCCCTTGGGACTGACTCAGCTTTGCCTCACAAATCCCAGTAGGACTACTGGGCCTTAGTAATGCATGAATGAGATGAGGCAGCCTATGGGGAGCTCAGGGTCTGCTTCTGGACCTCAGGGCCTTCTATGTGAGTGTGGAATAGACTCCTAAGGGAGGTGCATTGATGGGGTGGTGCTGGAGGCTAGAAAGTAAGTCCTGCCTCTTCTGCCCTTCCTCCAGGCTGAGCTTTATCATATCATCAGCAGCAACCTAGAGAAAACTGTCAACCCCAGGGTGAAGAGAAGCCATCAATGTACTGAGCCCAAGATTAGAAGGAAAATAAATGACCTAAACTGTGAAAAAAAAATGTTGTGGAGATCCTGGCCTTGCTGGAGGCTATCTGGCTACCAAAGCAAGTCGCTATCATACATTGCAAGGCCCATCAGAGGGGAGAAACTACAGAAATATGAGGAAATAATTTTGCAGACCAAACCGCCAAAGAGATTGCCCTAAAACCAGTGGGGCCATTAACCATTCTCCCAACTCTCCCTGAGCACATTCTACCTTCAGAGCCTGCCTACTCAGAACAGGACAAGATAAAAATCAAGCATCTTGAGCCACATAAAAACTCAAAAGGGTGGGCTACTCTGCCAGATGGCAGATTATTCTTACCAGAGGACATTGGCTGACCTCTAATTCACCTTTTACATCAAGGAACCCTCTGGGTGAGTCAAAGCTAACAGATTTACTCCAAGGAAGATACTATTTTCCAGGAATGCAGTGCCTAATACAGTCCACCATTTCGAGGTGCCCATCCTGTGTTCAGGTAAATGCTAAAAGAATTGCAGGTTCATCTCATGAGCCCAGATACCAAGGATTGACTCCAGGAGAACATTAGGAAGTGCACTTTACTGAGGTAAAACCTGGCAATTTTAAGTATTTGCTTGTTTTTGTAGATACGTACTCGGGATGGACTGAGGCATTTCCTATCAAGACAGAAACTTCTCAGATTACAGTAAAAAAGCTACTTCAAGAAATCATTCCCAGATTTGGCCTCCCACTATCCATAGGGTCCGACAATGACCCGCCTTTACGGCAAAAATAACCCAATCCTTGTCGAGTGCTCTAGGGATTAATTGGAAATAACATTGCACTTATGGGACTCAAAGTTCAGGTCAGGTAGAAAGGATGAATAGGACCTTAAAGGAAACAATAACTAAATTAATTCTGGAGACTGGCGAAACATGGGTAGACCTCCTTCCCTTTGCCTTCCTTCGTATATGCTGCACCCCCTATAAAAAAGGGGTTACCGCCTTTGAAATTATGTTCAGAAGACCCCCACCCCTGTTACCTAAGCTGGACACGTCCATAATTTATTCCATGGCTAGTGATCATCTTCTCAGTTCCCTACAGGTGTTACATCAACTACAAAATACATAAGTCAAGTTCCGGGGGAACCCCACACACACCCAAGCCAAGGGGCCAAAAGGACCTATACTCTTTCCAGCCAGGAGATTTAATATACACCAAGAAACTTCCATCCTCAACCTTGGAGCCCCAATGGACTGGGTCCTGGACTGTAATTCTACCAACTCCCACTGCGGTTAAGGTTGCCAGGAAATCTGCGTGGATACACTGGACTCATGTCAAGACAGCTCCTGCTCCAAAACCGGAGGACCCTACCAGGAGATGGTCAATCCAACAGATGGATAATTCACTAAAGTTAAGACTTATAAAATCCCCCTAAGTACATTGTAGTTACTATTGGCTGTAATCCCCATTGTAATGCCCACTGAGTGTCCCTCTGACTGATCCCCGGATGATCTTTTCCTAGCCTATACATACTCCAACTAGTTTCCTTGTTTCCTAAACAAGGATTTGTTAGTGTGGTTAAGACCAGTAGGGAATGTTATACTCCCCAAAAGAATTATCAGGAGAGAGAGATGACCCCTCCCTTCCCCCCTTCCCCTTCTTGTAGGAGATACAGCCCTGCCCCCTTCCCTGCCCCAGCCGATAGACAAACCGGCCTGAGATAGCCCCACCTCCTTCCTCCCCTCCCTATAAATTCTGGCAACAAAATAATGGTCGCATGATTCCCAGGCACACCACTTTTAGGTGTGTGGTAGGTCATCGCTGGTCAGCTATAATAAAGGCTTCTTTTGGTTTTACATGAATGGCTTGGATGATTTTGTTTTCTCCAGGTATAATAGTAACACTCCCCGCCCCCCAACAAAGGGAATGAGAATTTTGGAGCCTGAAGTGAAGAGAGAAAAGGTTGATTTACTACTCATTTTATGACCTTGGGCATTAGGGGAGAAACAAAGACAGTAACTTTGAAGACACTGAAAAATTACAATGACATTACCTTTGAGGAAACTTCTACTGCAAACAAGAGGCTTTCACCTGATGTGATTCTCCCTCCCCCCCCCCACTCTCGACCCCCAACCCCACAACTGGCAGCACAAATAGCAAGACAGCCCAGAAGAGGAGAAAGGACTGTGTTTATTATAGTGATGTGTTTGGGTTAAATGACTCTAGGCAATGAGGAATCTGAAACAAGGGTGATGTTTGGCCAGGCTGTGAAGACAGAAACGGTGATTGAAGAATAAAATGGAAGGAGAATGAGGAACTGTGAAAAGCGGTAAGATTTGGCAAGAAGTCAAGGTTGGATTCATGGGTATGGGTTCCACCATATAGCCAGATCTCAGAGGCTAAAGTTAAAAACAAACAAAAAGGTCCAATGGATAACTGTATTAGTTTCCTGTTGCTTCCCTAACAAATGACCACACACCTAGTGGCTAAAATAAAGTTTTCCCTCATAGTTCTGGAGGCCAGAATTAAAAAATCTGTTTCACTGGGCTTCAGTCAGCATGTCAGCAGGGGAGTATTTGCTCTGGAGGTTCTAGGGAAGAATTAATTCCTTTCTTCTTCCAGCTTCTGGTAGCTACCTGTATTCCTTGGCTTGTGGCTGCATCACTTCAATGTTCAAGGCCAGCATCTTCATGTTTCCCTCTGCCTCCACCTTCTAAAGATATATGTGGTTGGTTTTAGGACCCACCCAGATCATCCAGAATAATATCTTCATCTCAAAATCCTTAATTTAATCACATCTGCAAAGACCATTTTTCTAAATAAAGTAACATTTAAATTTCACTAAATTAGTACTTGACAACTTGGAGGACCACTTTTTTAAACTTAGCATATCAACCAACTTTGTCTTAGCTAAATACAAAACTGCCTCAAAAGGAGAGCTTTGAGAAAGCAGATATTTCAGAGTTTTAACCCATGGCCTATAGGCTGTCTGTGCGACCAGTGTAGTAAACACTAGAGACATGTGGTTACTTCTGTTTAAATTTAATTAAAATTAAAGCTCTAACCTCTGGTGTCTCTTCCTAATTTCTGGGGGTGTCCCACAATCCTCGTCATTTCTTGGCTTACAGCTATATCATTTCAACCTCTGCTCTGTCATCACATGGGCTTCTTTCTTTTGTTTTTCCATGTCTCATCTCCTCTTAAAGGACACCAGTCATTGGGCTTAGGTCCCACCCTAATCCACTTTGATTTCATCTTAACTAATTATATCTGTTAAAAAAGCACATTGCAGGGCTGGGGATATAGCTCAGTTGGTAGAGTGCTTGCCTCACAAGCACAAGGCCCTGGGTTCAATCCCCAGCATCACAAAAAGAAAAAAAACAATAGTACCTTGTAAACTAAGGTCACATTCAGTCCTACTTGCTGCAATTCAAGTGTGCAATAGCCTCAAGTAGCCTGGCTACTGGCTACTGTATTGAACAGCACAAATCGAACATTTCCATCACCACAGAAAACTCTGTTAGACACCACTGTTTGCCTCCTAAAAATGTAAGCGTTTCAAGGTGCATATGTGCACTTTTCTGGGGTCAGGGTCTAACAAGACACAAGCTACTAACTTTGGCAAAAACTAGTCTGGCCGAGTGTAGTGGCGCATGCCTGTAATCCCAGCGACTCGGGAGTCTGAGGCAGGAGGATCGCGAGTTCAAAGCCAGCCTCAGCAACTTAGCGAGACCCTAAGCAACTCAGTGAGACCCTGTCTCTAAATAAAATACAAAATAGGGCTGGGGATGTGGTTCAGTGGCTGAGTGTCCCTGAGTTCAATCCCTAGTTCAAAAAAACAAAAACAAAAACTAGTCTGTTGATGTGTTTTACTTGACTCATTGTTTAAAATTAAGTTCATTCTCAACATGTAAATTTTGGTTTTATACACTTAAAAAAATTCATACTATTCACTTCGCTTTGGAAACTGAAGAAACTAGATATAGTGGTCCTATATTCCTTTAGGATAAATGGTTACTACCTTTTTTACACAAAATACGAATTCCTCAGTTTGGTCAAAGACCTCACCTGCTCTTTTCATGTCTACCACCTGGTATTTGGGCTGGTCTTCATCTTCCATCTGCTTCTCAAGTACATCCAGGAATCAGAGCACTGTTTTCTCAATGGTGAATGCATATATGAATCCCTGAGGGATCTTGTCAAAATGCAGATTCTGATTCATTACGTTTGAAGTCGGGACCAACTTTCTGCATTTCTAACATCTCCCCAGATCACAGTAAGGCTTTGAGTAGCAAGGCTGTGAATATAGGAGCTAGATTCTGATATGTATCTACAAAGAAACCAAGGCAACATCTGCTTCCCAGAAAAACTTAATGGAGAGCCAAATTCAAGCAACCTGGTACACATATCAAACTGCAGTGCTAGTGCTAGGACTGTATTATTGGTAAATGAAGCTCCTTCCCCCAACTTTAATATGGCTTCTTTGGTGCCATAGTGACTGTACCAGTTTAAACTTCTTTTAGTTATTGTGCAGATGTGGGAGAGATTTTTTTTTTTTGCGGTGCTGGGGATTGAACCCAGGGCCTTGTGCTTGCAAGACAAGCACTCTACCAACTGAGCTATATGCCCAGCCCTGTGGGAGAGATTTTTAGTTCCCTGTGGGAGAGATTTTTAGTTGCCTATTTGGTAGATGTTTCTGAGGGAAAGGTTTCCTGAGATTAGCAAGAACATTTATCAAACAACCTGAAAATGGTACCACGTACATGGAGTTTTGAGGATAAATACTCAAAAAATGCCTTGGAACTAACTTCTGGGAGTGGCCGGCAATCCTTGCCATTCCTTGACTTGCAACTGTATCATTTCAGCCTCCACTCTGTCATCACATGGGCTTCTTCCCTCTGTGTTTTTCCATGTCTCATCTTCTCTTAAAAGACGCGAGTCATTGGGTTTAGGGCCCACCCTAATCCAGTCTGATTTCATCTTAACTAATTATATCTGTTAAAAAACGAACATTGCGCCGGGCGTGGTGGCGCATGCCTGTAATCCCAGCACTTGGAAGGCTGAGGCAGGAGGATGGCAAGTTCAAAGCCAGCCTCAGCAACTTAGTGAGATCCTGAACAACTCAGTGAGACCCTGTCTCTAAATAAAATACAAAATAGGGCTGGGGATGTGGCTCAGTGGTCAAGTGCCCCTGGGTTGAATCCCCAGTGCCAAAAAAAAAAAAAAGTACATTGCAGCTAAGGTCACATTCTGCCCAGGTGGACACAAATCTAAGCAGGAGGCTATTCAACCTAGTACAGTGCCTTTACCAGCTAGCAATTTATTGAAATTCATTCTTATTTTTCTATTGTCTAACATGAAATGGGCCTTATCAATCTTTTCCCTATAGTAAGGGATGTGGAGCTGTGATTGTCAGTAGAAGGCACTGGAGGGACATTGCAGGAGGGAGGGCCTCTCTTACCATTCTGATGTGCTGGCAAGGCAAACTCGGCAGCCAGCTTCTCCAGGACCCAGCAGCAGCTTTCCCTGGCAGCAGTTTCCTGCATGTTCTTGGCAGTATTGTAACAGAGCGCCTCCAATGAGCTGCTTCCCAGTAAATGGTTTTCCTTTGCACCCGAGAGGGAAGATTTCTGGCAAGTTCTGGACGGCAGATTTCCAGCAAGTTCCACTGCCATGGCACAACAGTGATGTTTCTGCTATCCAGTGAGCCATGACTACGTACTGCAGAGGAGGCTTCTACTAATCAGACAAAATGACACATTTTGTGGATATAAGTAGCTGGGACTACAGGTATACACCACCGAGCCTGGCTGCATGACTGTATTTGAAGCTACTCGTGGGAATAATTTGACATTAGGATGAAGGTACCTGCTTCTAGGGAAGGCTTTCATTTGCTACTTTCCGGATAACAGGAAGCACTACCTATCCTGGACTACCATACCCATGCCTTGAGATTTCCTGAACAACCCAGGCGATTCAAAACTGTCCCATAGTTTTGTACAAAGGCATTATACTCATCCTACCTGAAAGAGGGTTTCTTCTGACTCCTTACCATTATGCTATCTGTGCCCCCATCTCATTAGGCTTCTAAAGGGAAAGTTGAAATGTTCCATGAAAGGCAAATTTGCTAGAAAGTGAATCTTTACACTTACATTATACCATAGACACATTATTTTAAAATGGGTAACAATCTACATACCAGAGTTAAAACAGAAACGCCTAGAAGAAAATATTTTTTAAAACCCTATGTAACCTTAGATTAAGCAGAGGGTTTCTTTAGATAAGGCACAAGAAGGAAGAACTATAGGGAAAAAAAATATCATTTTGTTCCTCAAAAGACACCATTAAAAAGCAAATGGAAAGAAAACATTTGTAAAACATATAACTAATGAAGGATTTGTCCACATAGTAAATAACACTCTTGCAACTCAAGACAAACAATCTGATTTTTCAAAACATGGCAAATACGACATGAAACTTTGATCAGCTCATTGGTCATTAAAGAGATTGCATTTAAAACCACAGTGGGAGCCTGGGTGTGTAGCTCAGCACTTCGCAAGTGCAAGGCACTGAGTTTGATCCCCAGCACCTCAAAAACAAAAATGTTATTTAAATACACAAATAAATAAAAGCACAAGGAGCTCCAGTTTGAGTGCTCTGGTGTTTCTTGAACCACCTCTGGAAGAATAGTTCTCCATCAGACTTTCAGCTTCTTCTCTGTTTGCGGCTGCTGGAGTTCGACTGAAGATCCTTAGACGAAAAGGCCAGGGACTATTCCTGTACCACAGCACCGGAAGCTGCCCTTTAATATACATTTTTAAATTTCAACCATAGTTGGTAGGGTTCTTAGAGGAAGCTCAGATCTATACAAGGGCCAGGTGAAGCAGAATAGCAAAATTCCCTGGAATATTTTAGAAAGATCTACAGTCCATGGCTGTCAGCTATGCTCCTCTTCCCCCTTCAGTTTATACTGGTTCCTCTTTCCTTTACAGCCCAGAAAAACCTGCATGGTACCTGTTGGAAACTCAGCGGGCATCCTGGCTATGAAGTGAAACAGAAACACAGTTATTATCATCAGCTTTCCTCTTCAGAAATCAACCAGGAATGGCAAATTGCAAACCTTCCTTGGAACATAGACATCTATCTGCTAATGAGGGCAACATTTGGAATGATAATTTTATCATTGGAAACATAGTTAGGTTTCCCAAATAATTTACAAGGCTGCTATAACACCATTATACACACAGTCACATTTATTTTAGAAGAATGCTTTGTTTTCTAAAGCATTAAATGGAACATGGAATAAGGAGATTGAGCTTCTACCAGCATGAAGATATGACTCCAATTACAGCTAATACAGGATATTTTCCCTGCTGAGGGGAACTGTCTTAGGGTGACATGGGGGTGGACTTGTGACCTGGATGGAAAGCCCTTTCCTGGAATTTTATATAGTGATGCAGGAAGAGAGACATTCTTTCCTCTGGAATAATGGAGTTTAGAGTGGAATTCAGATTATTATGCATTTTTCCAAATTTTCTTTTCCACAAAAGAAAGCCAAAGAGCATAACTATGAGATTTTCCTTTTCCCATATGGGAAATCAATTCACTAATATTAGCAACAAAAGAACTTAACATTTTGTAAGAACTTAATATTCCTGTTGTTACAGTGCTGAGACCTTCTGCAAACAGAAGCAGCATAGAGACTCCCCACCCCTCCTTCAAACCTTGATTCTTGTAATCAGTCCAGAAGGATTTCAGACATGTCCCTCAGAATAATGAGTTCATTAGAAGGAATAAGAAGGGGGATAGGGACACTTTCAAGAAAGAAAGAGGGTCTTCAGAGAGGAAAGGGGCATCATGCCTCTCCTGCCCTTCAGTTATTTTGGGGTCCCAATAAAGTATTATCGGGGTAGTTTCCAGAGAGTCTTGCCCAGGTCCACCTCTTAACCTTTGACTGAAAACAGGATGACATCAAATTTTTAAGTCCTTACTGCCATGACAACTCTAGGTCACTTGGTTTTCATGCTGACCAGTTCTAATTGGAAGCTGTTTTTATAGATTTTATGGTTAGGGGGAATTATCCTTGTCTCCCTAAGTTCTGGAATCTTTTCCATGTAAGGTTCACAGAAGTGCCCCCCTTCAGGGTAACTTGTGTTCTTATCAACATTTCAGGCCTCCTTTTCTCCTGCAGATAGCAGATAGTTTGCTGAGGAATGTAACATACCCTGTCCACTTAAGCCAGTCAGGGCTGCAGGTAAATTGTTTTTAAAAGAGAAAGCATTTGGGGATCAGCACAGTGGACACAATTTATAGAATTATTCTCTTAACCTCTTTCCCATTGCTTACATCTGTTTATCCCCTATCAATGTGACAAATGCTTTATGCACATCAGCACACTGAATCCTCTCTGCCAACAGGAAATGCCTGTCACCCATTGAATCATGGCTGGTGTCCTCTCCAGGGCCCAGTCCTTTGGTGCTGTGGAACACCCAGATGTTGAAGGCTCTATGTCAAAGAGATTTCAGGAGCATGGGCTGCTCTGGCTTGGGGTGAGCCATGGGAGTCTTCAGGGGAGATTCACCCAGGAGCTGTCTGCCTAGGGCTTCTTATTGAAAATCCTCATTGAATCCAACCATGCCAGATATGTGGTCTCCTTTCCCAGAACTGTTGCCAGGAAAAGGTTTGAGTGCACGTGCTGATTAAAGGTTTGAGTTGGGAACTAAATTCTGAGAGCAGAAAGAAGGCATCAAGTGCAAATTGTTGTAACAGGATAGAACTTTGAAATGTTAACTTCTATGATACTGTTTTCCATAAATGTCCCCTTTGCCTTCTACCATGAACTTAAATCATGAGACTGACAGGATATTTGCAGGAGACAGAAAAACCCAAAGAGTTTTTTTTAAATAATTTTGAAAAATCTCATAATAGGCATAATAGTCTAGAGTCAAGGTTGGTTGGTTTGTTTACAACATTAAGCTTATTTTTTAAAAGTCAACTTTTTGAGAAATTTTATTATTTTTCTTTTCTTAAATTATAAAAATTTGTCTTTGAAAATCAAAGTGGACATCTGAAGGACCTCATATGTAAATCTAATAGCATAGCAATAGTGACTCAAGAAAAATGCGTGATGGCATGTGGGTTAAAATGGAACTGGTGAGTGTATGGGAAAACAGGAACACGGAGGGAAGTGATTGAAACAGTGGCTGGTGGCTCTCTGGGGAAGACATGGTAGTTGTCTGTCCAACTGCAGTTCCCTATTTTTGTTTGCCAGGAGAACCCTTATTTGGGGGAGAAACCAGTGTGCCTCCCTTGCAGATCATAATCCAGTTCCTCTCTGCTGCCTACTCACATTTCAAGCCTCATTTGCAGCTAGGGCTGGCTGAGAGACACAGTTCTTAGTAATGAGAATGCAGGAAAAATCTGGAAAGATTTTATGAAACACTTTCCTCTCATAAAAGGGAAACCCTTTACTCTCTCCTTCCTATTCCTGATTTGAATGCAGTTATGTGAGAAGGTGATGCTTGAAGTTGTACCAGTTATTTGGAAACTGTGAGGCAATAAAAAGATGAAATGCATGCACACTGAAGATGGCAAGTGTGACAGGCAGACTAATGCCCCCACCCAGGACGTCCCCATCCTAACCCTTGGAACCTATAAATATGCTGTTGTCTGGCATGGAAGAATTAAGGTTGCATATTGGTTGACTTTAAGGGATTATTTTGAATTATCTAGGTGGGCCCAGTGAAAGCACAAAGGTCCTTTAAAATAGAAGGGGGCGGCAGAAAAGGAAGTCAAAGTGAGAGATCTGAATATGCCACGTTACTGGATTTGAAGACAGAAGAAAGGGCCATGAGCCAAGGTGTGTAAGCAAGGTCTAGAAGCTGGAAAAAGCAAGGACAGATTTTCTCATGGAGCCTCCAGAAGGAGCACGGCCCTGATGTCATGATGGCTTCAGCCTAGTTAGAACCATTTCAGATTTCTGACTTTCAGAAACAATGAATCTGTTTTGTTTTAAGCCATTAACTTTGTTACAACAACTATAGGAATCTAACACAGTTACTCATGAGCAAACTATATTTCCAACCCACCTTACGGCAAGTTGTGGCAGTATATATTGTTATTGCTTCCCAGTAATATCCTGGAAAGAAAGTTCCTTCCCCTCAACTTATGTTTTCTTTATTTCTATAAAATAGAACATGAATGCTATAGTTTTTTAAAATTTATTTATTTTGATTCATTGTACACAAATGAAGAACAGCTGTTGTTTCTCTGGTTGTAGACAAAGTAGAGTCCCACCATCTGTGCATTCATACATGTACACAGGACAATGATGTCTGTCTTATTCTGTTATTATTATTACCCCCCACCCCAACCCCACCCCTCGCTTCCCTCTATGCAACCTATCTTCCTCCATTCTTGCCTCCCTTCCACTCCGCATTATGCATCAT
>JAJEJO010051702.1:18445-59071 GCA_020662805.1 Glaucomys volans
AACCTAGGGCCTCATGCATGCCAAGCAAATGGTCTACCATTGAGCCACATCCGCAGCCTGATACTGTTTTTTTTTTTTTTTTTTTAATACAGGTTGAAATGACCTTCCCTGAGCTATATTTTTCCCCACTGTACCTCACTTCCCATGTAGAAAATTTTACTCATTCTCACCTTGCTCAAATGTTTGAGCAAGGTCTATGAGCTGCCATCTATAATCTTACAGTAGTTAAGTAGTTATCATAACCACATATTAGAATTTGTTAGATTATAAGTACCTGCAGGGCATGGAGTATTATATAGCTATTACAACATATCATATCTTATAGTTGTTCTATAGATAAAGGTTGGAAAAAAATAATAAAAATACTTACCTTTTTTTTCTTAACATTGCCCCAGACAATCCCACCATTACTTTTATGATTTTTTTGCATACGATAAACATACTTATCACAATCATCCCTGTTTAAATACAAAATAATTTCAAGTCAACATTAACTATGATACTTTTTACTGACAGGTTGAAAAGTAATTGATAAAAATCTAAAATCTACTTCAATCTTAGAAAAGTAGATTTTCATTGGGCGTGGTGGTACACCTCTATTAATCCTAGCTGCTAGGGGGGCTGAGACAAAGTGGACTGAAAGTTCAAAGCTAGCCTCAGCAACTTAGTGAGACCCTGTTTCAAAATAAGAAATTTTTAAAAAGAGGGCTGAAAATGTGGTTCAGTGGTTCAGAGCTCCTGGGTTCACTCTCCAGTACAAAAAAAGAAAAAAGAACAAAATGCTGTATCAAACATTTTCCATCTCTGTTTCCCATCTCTATCTTGCTGCCTCTTCCAAAACTCTGAGACTTCCTGTGAGACTCCCTTTTGTTATATCATTTACCCCTTTTTCCTGTTCATGTCCTTCTAGTGAAGGACAGATTGAATTTCACTTTAACACTATGCCTTGTGATGCATACTTTGAATTTATATCCTCCAATTATGTTTGGTTTTCAATCAGCTCAGCTTTTATTTCTCCATAATTATATTTTTCCCATGCCAACTATAAAGGTTTTTATTTTTTCATTTCTTTTTACTTTATCTCTAGCTCATTCTCAGAAAATAGGATTGATCTATAACTTACAGAGGAAAACTGACGCCAAACATAATGGTTGTTTTCAATTCCCTATCCCTGCAATTCCTAGTCCCACTTATGATAGTAAACACCAGCTGAGCAATTATCTTCTCCCTTGGCCCTGAGATCTCAAGCACCTCCTAAGTATATTGTACAAGGAAAAGTATATTGTACAAGTGTATCACTTCCACTTTTGAAGTGATAAATTTCATTATTTAGAATCCTTATAAAAAGTAAGCCAACAATTAGAGCTGCTGAAGTCAAGAGATAGTGAAGGTTATAAAACTCAATTTCTTTAAGTAATAAAGTTTTTAGGAAAGAGAGATTCACTGTAGTCCATTAGGTATTTGCCCCATAAGAAAAAAAAAAGTCCTACATTATTAAAACAGCAGTATAAACAGAAAACACCCTCTCCTTAAAGACCAAACAAAAACACACTTATACCAGTGTTATTCCACAGCATACAGAAAATAGGTGTTGATGTTTTGGTCAAAAAATTCCTTTCTTTTAAGAATTCATGTTGTATAAAACTGGAATCATGATGTGGACTGTTTAATTTTTAAAAACTACTATCCACTGAACATTATTCCATGTCAACAATTTTTAAAGACATGATTTTTAATGTTATATATTTTTCTGTTAATTGGGCAAAAATTTCATTAATGTTCCCTTATTTTTGGACTTTTAGGCTATTTTCATATTTTCAGTATGCTTTGTCATGAATATCCTTGTTCATAAAAATATAAAAACATGCTTGTCTATATCTCTTATTTCCTTAAAGCTGATGAAAAAAAATCATATTTTTGAAGATTTTCATGATTTGGCCAAAGTACTTACGAAAACTTTGTCCAAAATTATACTCTCAGTATACTTTCACCTGCACTAAATATTAAAACAAAATTTAAAATAAAATTTGTGGATTGAGAAGGAAATATAATTTTTCTCCAATAAAAATGTAAATTAAAATTTCATTGAGCTTCACAAAAGTATTGAATAGTTTTTCTGCCATTATTTGGCTTCTGACTCTCAGAGTATGGAAATGGATCCTACTAAAATCAGCATTTAAAAAAAAATTTTTTTTTTTAGTTTCTTTATTTTCATGTGGTGCTGAGGATCGAACCCAGTGCCTCACACGTACTGGATGAGTGCTCTACCACTGAGCCAGAACCCAAGCCCTTAAGATCATAATTTTTAATTGCAAAATGGAATAGCCATCTTTGTGATACCTATTGGCCACTCCTATTCTTAATTTTATTTATATTTCAAATAGTTCTTATATACACATAGTTCAAGATTCAAGTCACTCTTTCCTTTATCCCTAGGTCCCTTCTTAAAAGACTGCAAATTTTTCAGATTCTTACCTATCTTGTCAAGAGATATCTAATCTAATAAAAGCAATTATACACATCCATATGTATAAACACATGGCCTCTGTGCAAATAATAGCACATTATTCACTGCATCTTACATTTCTCAATTAATACATCTTGGGCATTTTTTTTGGTACTGGAGATTGAACCCAGGGGCACTCCACCACTGAGCCACATCCCCAGCCCTATTTTGTATTTTTATTTAGAGACAGGGTCTCACCGAGTTGCTTAGGGCCTCGCTAAGTTGCTGAGGCTGGCTTTGAACTCATGATCTTCCTGCCTCAGTCTCCCAAGTCGCTGGGATTACAGGTGTGTGCCACCGCACCCGGCTATCTTGGGCATTTGACCATAGTAGTAATAAGAAATTTCTTCATTAATTTATAAGATGACATAATATATCAGAATTCATTTTTAGAGTCCCTACTGAGAAGCATTTGAATTCTGCCATTGTAACAATACTACAATGAATTAGCTGTACATTCACAATTCTAAAAATAGAATTCCTAAAAAAATAAAATATAAAAAATAAAAACAGAATCCTGGGTCAAAGGCCATGTATGTTTGTCTATGCTGACAGATCCTGACAAATTGTTGTTGCAGATTCTACTTATTTATTCTTTCATACTAGGAATTGAACCCAGGGGAACTTTACCACCTATTCCCCCAAATCCTTTTTATTTTGAAACAAGGCCTTGCTAAGTTGCTGGCTTGCCTCAAACTTGGGATCTTCCTGCTTCATCCTCCTGAGTGGCTAGGACTATAGGTGTGTGCCACAGCACCTGGTAGATTGTACTGATTTACCTTTATATTAACAAATGCATGAGAAAGCTTCTGTTTTCTTGTTAATTTGCAGGAAACGTATTAGGGAAATTAGCTTTTTGCCTGTGACAAACTGAAGTAAATTCTTTTCTGAGGTTATCCATCTTTTGAATGTTTGTGGTCGTTAATGCCAGGTGAAACATACATTTTTTTACATGGCTGACTTTATCAATCTTTTCCTTTGTGGCTTCTGAATTTTGCATCACAGTTAGAAAAATCTTCTAACGTACCATCTCCCTGGCTCAGCTTCCTGAGTAGCCGGGATTACAAGTGTGCACCATCATGCTTGGCCCATCATTCTTAAATAATAATGATAATTTTTCCCATTACTACATCTATGTTCCTCAAATCATGAAATATTCAAATGTTCTTTGATATGCTGATACAGAAAATTAACATAACACATGCATAAATATTCACCTTTTTACAGAGACCAGCATGCCAGGAGTGACATGCTGACACTGAGGAGTTACTGCCAGTGGAAAGATAACAGATGATGGAGTTGTTGGATTTCTGTCCAAATTTGGCAGAATATCATCAGCATCTTGACTGTACTGGAAACTTGGTAACTAAAAAACAAATATTTTTAGCAGGCACACATAAAAATGAATTTTTATTCATTATCCTAAAATGATATTTAGTGAACTGTTTTCCTCCTTATAATTTTCCAAATTAGATAATTAAAAACAGTAGATTGATAGAATCATTAAAAACAAAACAATTTTTTTGCATGTAAAATGGAGACAGTAACACCTATTTCTAAAGGCTGTGTAGACCAGAAGTGTGCAATACTTTAGGATTCATGGCCTACCTAGTCCCAACTACTCAAATGTGTCACTAGCATGAAAACAGATGTAGGTAATATGCAAACAAATAGACACCTCTGTGAAACTGGTGATAAACTGAATTTGACCAAAAGGCCCAGTTTGCTGACTTCAGGTGTAGAAATAATAACAATTGATTCACTATTATTCTTGGCCCTTAGTAGGGACTCATGCAGTGTTAAAGATCTTTATACTGAAATTATGGATAAATCAGACCTATGCCATAGAAAATGAGCTAATTCACTTTCCACTTCTATCTGCTTTTAATGTTGCTAACATTGTATTTAGTCCTAAACATACATGTTTACAGCATGAAATGATGGTGGGATAACATAAAGGGTACAACCCCTACTAGGCCATGATGTTGTGAAGGGAACACAGTAAAAGGCCTCAGTTGGCCCCCTTAAAATACATTTTTCTATAACCTGTGTAAGCAAAAAGGAGACAGAAATAATGCCATTACTACTTTCTGCAAAGCACTCTGAGTACTAGCTTCGTCAAATTTTAGAAGATGATTTGACAATAATACCAAGAAATAGGTAACTGAAAAAATTACATTCAGTTATCACATTTATCAATTCAATTGTCCATAGCCACATATTTGTGCATTATGTTAATCTTAATATATTTAACGTTTAGATTACAAAGTAGTCTTAAATTTGCGCTTAATATATGTACTGTATTTCACTGTTTATGAAGAGCATTTACTGGATATATTGTTTCCAGTTTTTTGCTATAAAGATAAATCTGGAATGAATATTTGCAAAGATTTTAAGCTTCTGAATTTCTTAGGATGAACTCTGAAGAACAGAATTTATCTTTATAGCTTTTATGATGTGTTACCATAATGCTTTCTCTAAAAGGTATGATTCCGTTGATGTATCCAAAGATGTATGATTGTACCAATATCAGACTTCCTTTTGTTAGCTGTGGACATTTTAACTTATTTTTTAAAACAGTCTATAATATAGAAGGTATATAGATATATGCCTCCCTATATGTACATATGCCTACATATATATTTTTGCATTACTGGGGACTGAACCAGTGGGGCTCCACCACTGAGCCTAGCCCCATGTTTTCTAAAAAATTTGAGACCAAACTCATTAAGTTTCCCAGGCTGGCCTCAAAACTTGAGATCTTCCTTCCTCAGCTTCTTGTGTTGCTGTGATTATAGGCATGTACCACAGCACTTGGAAAAAAACCAAAACAAAACAAAACAAAACAAAACAAAACAAAAAAACCCCACCCAACTGTTCATTACATTGATTTTTGCATTTCTCTTTTTAGTCTCTACTAAATTTTGCTGTGATGTTTACTATTACTTTCCTATTAATTTTGGGTTTGATTTGCTCTTATTTTCCTAGCTTCTTGAGTTGTAGTGTTAGATTATTCATTTGGTATCTTTCTCATTTTTAATGTAGGAGTTTATGGCTAACTTTCTTCTTAGTATGAATTTTGTTGTATTCCATAGGTTTTGGTATGTTTTGTTATTTGTTTGTTTTAAGGAATTATTAACTTTTTTATTTCCTCATTGGCTAATGGTAATTCAAGAGTATGTTTAGTTTCCATGTACAAATGCTTCCTTTACTGATCTTTCAGGCACCACTGGTGTGAGCTCCACTGTTTGGAGGGGTGTCTAGTAATACCAGCTCTAGCAGTGCTGGGAATACTGAGTATGTACACTTAGCAGAGGCAGTGTGGGGTATGTGTTCTTAGGCCAATGGGTAGGTGGCTAATGGGGCTGGTGGTACTACTGGCAAGTGAAAAGGCATTGGTACCAGGTCCAGGGGGAAGTGCCTTGGTATCTTGGGTCCTGGGGTTGTCCCCTATTGCTGAGTTTAACCACTTGTTTAGGGCACTATGCAGGCCTGGGTGGTGTAGTCAATTGCACCCTGGGTCTAGTTGGGTTTGTGAGGCTGAAGCCCTCCATCCTAGTACAGTTGAATTTCTATGGGGTCCATGAGATGGGGATATACAGAGTCTTCTGGTCCCCTAGGGCAGTATGAATTCCAACTGTTACTACTCTCAAGATGATGTCAAGCTGCAGCAGTCTAGGCTCTTGGAATGTAGTTATCTACCTATTGCTCTGGTCTTCTTTGTGGAAAAAGAATGTAAGTGCTAAGAACCTCTATTTGGCCATCCTGGAATCTCTTTATATTTTAAACATATATGTTTGACCTATTTCTTTGTTTTCTGTTTGGTTTCACAATATCACCTTTGAACCACGGAGGGGGCAGATTCTAGAAACTGGTAAAAATGGCATATATCAGAAGATTGCTTCCTAACCTATTCTTTGGTCACATCTATAAAAGCTATCCATCCTTGCTGAAATATTAGTGATGAACACTAACCATACATAAAAATTAATAATATAAATACAGTCAATATAAGAAGCTGGGTGTGGTGGCACACACCTCTAAATCCCAGTGACTTGGAGGGCTGAGGCAGGAGGATCAAAAGTTCAAAGCCGGCCTCAGCAACTTAGCAAGATCCTGTTCCAAAATAAAAAATAAAAGGGCTTGGGATGTAGCTCAGTGGTAAAGTGCTCCTGGGTTTAATAATCTCTGGTACAAAAACAAAACAAAACAAAACAAAAAAAAACAAACCCGAAATCAGTATAGGTTAAGAAAACAATGATTTCATGCATTTGAGACTCTTACCAATACTCTTCGATTCTGTAAAGGTGTTGTACTGAAAAAATCGTCATGGTCATCTTTTGGCAACTGTTCCAGAAAATCCCTCATTTGTTGTTTCCTTTTAAGAGTTCCCACTTTGGCAGTTATTTTAATACTCTGCTTTTTATCATTGTCTCTCTCACCTTAAGAGTTATCAAGACATTTTGATAATGATTTAGTCATATATTAGCTGCTTTATAAAGTTAACAGATTCTATTATTTTAAGTCTCCTATACAACAAATGATTCTACATTGACATCTGTGCAGTTTGATTAGCCTTCATGAAACTCATTGAATTATGTTAAGATTAGGCAGGATGAGGTTAAAGAGATTGTTACCCTGTGAGAAAGGCTATGTCCCACACCTCTGCTACTAAATGCCTAATTTAGTTATTTAGCTAAAATGTAAACCTTAATGAATTATCTAAATCTTAATATAGGACTTCTTTTGCATAAAACACCTTTTCTAGAACCATGGACATGAGCATGTAATCCTGGGACTATGAAGACTAAATTTATTCTCAAATTAGATCAAAATTAGATCCTCAGAATAATTCAGTTATTATTATATGAATCTCTATATCTAATTTCAGATTTCCTAGAACAAATTCAAAGTACAAAGCTACTACTGATGGAAGTAGTTATATAGGTTAACACTTACAAAAAATACCTATAACATACTATAATAAGACTCATGGATAAATATATACTTGGGGTAAGTGATTAGAAATCTGTATTGAGCACTGGGAAAAATGACAAAGGTTACCGTTTTGGCTTTTGGGATTGGCTTGCTTTTTCTTAATGACATTTTTTGGGGGTCCTTTTTCTTGAGGATCTTCCATATATTTCTTCTGGCATTCCTTAGCAGTTCGAGAACCTACCATCATAGCTACATCTGACCAGAAACCAGGTTTGTGCTTTGGAAGAGATGCAACAGCCCTATGGAAGACCAAAACCAGTTAAACAAGAAGAAAGTCAAATCAATAAAAACAATCTCCTGAAAGCATACCACTGAGTAAATATGGTTTATTGGGCTAAAGGAATTTCACCACAATCATTCTAGGTAACTTTTTGGAAAAAAAAGATGTCATCCTTTTGCTCAGTAACTTACTCTAGTGCTTAAAATGAGAGGATGTAATTTTATGTATTTATTAGACATCTTTTAACTACTGTTGAATTCTACTATACCTGAAAAATTTTTTCCATCTTTCAACATTTTTTTTTTCTAATTCTATCTAATCAATGATTTGGAGGAACTCTGGCATGAATAACTTTTATATTACTGTTTTTCAAATCATATTGGTGCCACGTATGCCAGAAGATAAACTTTTTTTTTTTGGTGGTGGTGGTGGTATTAGGGATTGAACCCAGGGTGGTTCTACCATCTGACTACATCCACAGGGCCCCACAAAAAGCTTTTATGCTTGGTTTCATTCCAATGTAATTTGAAGATCTTTGTATTTTAGAACAAAATGCTCTTTTAATTGAGGGAAACAAAACTTGTAATTTAAAAAAGGAAGTAGAAACATGAGGTAGTTCCTAATTCAACATATGAATTTCATTCTAAAAGTTCATTTGTAAATTTTAGAACCTGGTACACATATTACCTTCCACTATAAAAAGACTTTATACATTGTGCTTAGGCTGACAATTCAGGCAGAAAATATTTATTTTACCAGTTAGCCTAAAAATGGTACAGAATGAGCCCTGCTTATCCGAAATGTCTGGGATGGGACCAGAAGTGCTTCAGATTTTTGATGTCTTAGACTCTGGAGTATTTGTATATATATGATATATCTGAAGGATGGAATCCAAGTCTGAACATGAAATTAGTTTCAAATAACACACAGATGAAAAATATTAATTATTATTTTTCGTTTTTGGAAATTCTAGGTTTTGAACCCAGTGTCTCAGTGGTAGGCAAGCACTCTACCACTAAGCTTCATCCCTTGCCTGAAGGTAATTTTGTACAATATTTTTAGTGTGCCTGTGTTTTGACTATGATCAATCACATAAGGTCTGGTGTGGAATTTCCCACTTTGTAGTATTTGTCAGCACTCAATAAGTTTAAGATTTTGCAGCATTTCGGATTAGGGATGCTTAAACTGTACTTACAGTGTTATTTCAACTATGTCATGCCTTTACTGTTTCTTTGACAACATATGCAGTAGCCCTCTATATCTGTGGTTCTATATCTGTAGATTTGACCAAAATATTGAGGAAAAAAAATCTGAATCTATTCTGAATGTGTATAGATATGATCAGAATATTCAGGAAAAATGCATATCTTTTGAACACATGCACTTTTTTCTTCTCATTCTTTAATAACTGTTTACATAGCATTTACATTGTATTAGGTATTATAAGTAATCTAGAGATTATTTAAAATATTTGGGGGGTTATATAACAGATAATATGCAAATATTATGCAATTTATTTAAGGGATTTGGGCATCTGCAGATTTTGGTATCCCGAAAGGGTCCTGGAACCAATCCCCTATGGGCATGGAGGGTTGATTTGTGGTGCTGGGGATTGAACTCAGAGCCTTGTGCTTGTGAGGCAAGCATTCTACCAACTGAGCTATATCCCCAGCCCCTGTAGATGAAAGTTCTACACAGTGGTATGCTGATAAATTTCTAAATAAGCTCTCTGGGATTAAAAAGTTCTCATTTGTAATGTCTATGAATTTTATATAGTAAATATTCCCACTATGGTTAATTTCAAGCTACTTACCTGAAATCACAGAAATTTGGAGTTGTAAGATATATGTGCTACAACAGCTAAGCTTCATTATGAAACCAACCAAAGGGGTGCCTTTCAACAGATGAATGGATAAAGAAAATGTGGTACATATATACAATGGAATATTACTCAGCCATAAAGAATGAGATTATGGCATTTGCCAGTAAATGGATGGAACTGGAGACTATCATGCTAAGTGAAACAAGCTGATTACAAATGTGATATATTGGATGCTGACTCACAATGGAGAGGAGGAGGGTCACCTGATTAGATAGGAGGGAGTGAGGCTAAGAAAGGGGGATGTGAATGGGAAAGACAGTAGAATGAATCAGACATAACTTTCCTATGTTTATATATGAATATGGGACCAGTGTAACTCCACATCATGTACGACCACAAAAATTGGGAAGTTATAATCCATGTACGTATAATATGTCAAAATACATTCTACTGCCATGTGTAACTAAAAAGGGCAAACTTTAAAAATTTTTAAAAAAGAAAAAAAAAAGATATATGTGCTAGGATTATATTATATTTCCATCACACAAAAGATATAAAGACCCAACCCTCAAGAGTTTAGGTTTAGGTTAGGAAAGGATGAATTGAGCATTGCCTTTGTTTTTTATTTTTTTAAATTCCTTTTTAAAAAAATTAATAGACTTTTAATTTTTAGCTGTAAGTGAACACAATGCCTTTATTTTATTTACTTATTGATTATTTATTTATTTATATATGGTGTTGGGGATCAAACCCAGTGCTTCACTCCTGCTAGGCAAGCTCTCTACCACTGAGCTACAACCCCAGCTCTCCCTCTATTTTTAATATTATTTGACTGTAAGTTTATATAATCTTTAATGACTGTTTAACATTTAATTTGTAAAATTCCTGAAAATTTAAGCATTAGCTTTTATGTATAGATACTAATTGACCCCAGCATACCCTCCATGCATAAAAGAAAAAGAACTGGGCATGGTGGTGCATGCCTGTAATCTCAGCTATGTGGGAGGCTGAGGCAGGAGGATCACAAGTTCAGTGCTGGCCTTGGTAACTTAGTGAGACCAGTCTTAAAAATAAAGATAAATTAAAAAACAACAACAACAAATACAGGCATTAAACACTTATTAATGAATATTCTTTTGTATAATTACTCACTTCACAGGTGTTCTAAAATGGAGAACTAGATTTGGGGCTCATTTTCCCTATTTGTATAGCTAATCTGCAAGTCTAGAGTTGTCTAAAAGGACTAGTTTTCATAATAAAAATATTTAATGTATTTAATAATAAATGGCCAATAATTAACACATCCTCTAAGTTATCCCATATTAATTTCAAAAGGCAAATATAAAATATAACTATAGTCCTACTTAAAACATCATTACTCTTAGCATAAAAATAAAAATTCTTACATTCACCTACACTGTACCCTGTGACATCTAGTCTGATCTGGTCTCCTCTCCCCTCAACTTTCAATATTCCAATCATTCTAGTCTTCTTTCAATATTTCTAAATGTTTACTTTCACTTTTATGTATACTAGTTTATCTAAAATCTACTTATGTCAAATGTTTATCTTAAAAAATTCTTATTTTTCAGATCTTAGTTCAAATATCTATCTAAGCTAAGTCATACTGTCCTGATATATATTCCCATAAAACTTCTTACAGTGATTACTGTATCCATGTCACATATATGTCCACCTGACTAACCAATAATCATGATGAAAGGTTCAAAGTAGTGGGCTGTAAATCAGAATCATTTGAGAGTTTATAGTAAAAGTATAAGCAATAAATGAGCAAAAAAGTAAAAAAGCCAGGTGCAGTGGCACATGCCTATAATCCCAGTGACTCAGAAGACTAAGGCAGGGGGATTACAAGTTTGAGGCAGCCTGGCCACCTTAGTGAGACCCTGTCTCAAATAAAAGGGGCTGGGGATGTAGCTCAGGGGTGAACCCCCCTAAGTTCCACAGTACTGACAAAAACAAAACAGACTCTACTCTTGAAGATTTCAATTCTGTAGGTGTAAGATGACAGTAACTTCCATATTCAAAGCTCCTCTAGTGATTATTTGGCCCTGCAGTCAGAATCAGAACTGTTTTTTTGTTGTTCATAAGAAAAAGCAAAACAAAAAAACCCAAAAAATCAAGTAAGGCTACTTCCAGAGTCCAAGCAAAAGACATCAAAGGTCTGAAAAGCAGTAGTGTCAAGAAAATAAGCTGCAGACAGAATGACCCTATGGAATGGCTCTTTGGCAATTAATGAGATTAAAAAAAAAAAAATCAATAACGAGGAAGAATTTAAACCTAGTTTTGGAAAGAATTACATTTCCAGAAATTGAAATGAGCAGGCATAGTGGGTGGAGGCATGGGAAAGTTTGTTTTATCAATAAAAAATAAACTTCTCAACCTTAATTGTATTAAGTCAGACCTTACAGTGATATCCAGCAGGGAAAAGTTAAATACAAATCTAAATAAAAGAATTCAGGGCCAGAGAGATAGATTTGAGAGTCACTATATTAAGAAGAGAGTTGGAATTTGAGAGGACAAAAGATCACTGAGGGGGATACCATAAAGAAAGCAGCCTAGAACAAGAACTCTGAAGAGTAAGAAGGAAGATTACCTTCTCTGTCTGAAAATAAGGCAGAGACTAGGAGTGGTGGTACACACCTGTAATCCCAGCAACTCAGGAGGCTGAGGCAGGAGGAATGCAAATTCGAGGTCAGCCTCAGCAATTTACCAAGGACCTAAGCAACTTAGTGAGACCCTATCTGAAAAATAAAAAAGGGTTGCTGATGTAGCTCAGTGGTAAAGTACCCCTGGGTTCAATCGCCAGTGCTAATGAATAAATAAATGAATGAATAAAATAAGGCAGAGGAGGAACATTTAGGAAATGGAAGAATATAATGCCATGGAGATGACTGAAGAAAAATGTTTCAAGAAAGCAGATTTGACCAAATGTTATAAGGTTGGAGGGATACAAAGGAAACATTCCTGTTATCCTTCTCCCCTTTATCAATCACATCTTCCTTTTTTCCACTGGATCATTTCCATCAGCATACCACTATACTCTGTCATCAGTCATTTTACAAATAAGCAAGTTAGCAACCAAACATCTTCCCTTATCTTCACATTTGCCTTTGGTCCCCTGAAATTTTCTATTCCCCATTGTTGCCAAATTTCTTGGGTTGTCCATCTAGGTTGTCTTTATGTCTTTGCCCTCCCATTCATTCTTGATCACTCAATTAGGGCCTGGTTTCTGTACTACCATATTACTGAAACTGCTTGTCAGGTCTATGAAGACAAATTCAATTCTTACCATACCTGAGTTAGCCACAACAAATCAATCCTACTCTTTTGAAAAACTAACTACTAGCATCTTATAGTTACAATGGTTACAAGTCAGTAAAGCAGCTCCTTACTGATGTATTTTATATTTTTAATTCTTGGAGCCACTGTAGATAGTCCAGAGTCAAATTTAACTACTTACCAATGAAGAGTCTGTAACTCCTCCTCATTCCATTCCTCATCCTGAATTAAGGAAGGTAAACATTCTAAGGGATGCTTGTTAGTTTTATCAGATTTCATTCCCTCAATAATTGGCAGCTTATTCCTAACATTAGATTTCAGAATAGCTTCTTTACCAGAAGATCTAGTTTTCTTTTGTTTAATATGAAATTCATTTTCACTCTTCTCAGTTTCAGATTCTGAAATCACTGAGATATTCCTCCTGGTATTTCTTGTGTTTTTTCTCAGCTGAACCATTGTTTCTTTGGTATTTCTTGCAGTGGTTTTCTTAACCTTTACTTTCCTTCTAATCTCCTTTTCTGTTTCACTCTCTTCACTTGACAAACTTGGTGAGGACTGATGGTTGTAAAAAGACAGAGCTACTTGATTTTCAGTTTTCTTCAGTTTTGATAGTGTCCTGGCATTTTTCTTAAAGTCACAGGAGACCATTTGTTCATTTATGGGGCTAGGCATTTTTATTTCCTGGTTGACAGTGAGTATATGACATTCATTGTAATCTTCCTTGCTATTACTATTATGATGAACACTACACTCAGATGTATTTTCCAAAGTCGCAATGGCCACACTCATGGGACTTACACTTTTGTTTAAGTCTGACTTATAAGTTTCTTCCTGATGCTTTGGCACTGTAAAATCAGTTACTGCTTTAATGGTGTCAGAGGACAGATTATACTTCATGCACCTTTGCTCTATCAATTTTTTAGTTTTAAGTGGTGTTACTAAAATATAAGCTTCCTTCTCCTTTATAGCCATGTATTTTCTTTCTTCGTCTGAGCAGAACTGTTCTCTTGAGGTTAGAATATCAATGGGTACATTCGATTCTAAAACCAGAAGAAATTTCTGTAAGATTTTTCAATGGCACCATATTTTCAAATCATGAGGAAATTATTTTCTCCTAATTCCTCATATAATTCAAGTGTTCAATTAAAAATTGGAAAATTCTGAAATTCTAATTTCGAACACAACATTTCTATTCAGAATATTTTTAACCATTTTATTAAATAATCTTAATAAAGATTCTGCCTATTCTGGATACTTTAACCTAACACGTATGAATTTGGCAGACTAAGCAGTATTGCTTTCCTCTCCCCATTTATAAATGTTCTTCATTTTTGTTTCTTTTCAGATAGAGGAATAAAAAACATAAAAAGAAAAAATGCTATTAGACTGATGGATTTAAATAAACATTTGATTTTGTGCTCGCTAATATTTAGAGAAGTTCTTTAAATTTTGATACACAGGATTTCAATTATATCACTCTGAAAATCCACACAACACAAAACTAATTTATGGTATTCATTTCATGAAAGGATTCAGTCTTTAAACATTTTTATAAACATATTTAAGCATACATATAATTGTGATCTAAATAAAATTACTTCATACCCAGATTAGAGAAGGCAGGCCTATGCATAATGTAGTACTTAAAGTAACTGATATGCAAATCATTTCATGTAAAAATAACAAAACCAAACATTTAAAGCCATTATAATAGTCTATTGTTATAGATTAGAAAATTTGTAAGATCACCTTTACATTTCAACAGCAGTTTCCTCCTAAACATTACTAAATCATTAAAGAATATTACCTCGCTTCTGACTTTCAATTATCCTTTCATTCATCTCTTCACAATTTTCATGTTTCTTTGAAGGCAATTTTTTATATTCTTTTTTTCCAATCAATTTCTTCAAAAGAAAGAGATAACTTGCTTTTATGTCAACAACTATCATTTAAACATGATCTCAAGCAATTTCACAGCATGCGTCAAATCTATAAACTTATTGGTACTTGTAGTTCTAAAGATTTCATTAGCAGAAGCATTCAGAAACTCATTAGAAGTTAAACTTCAGAAGTACCATCTGGGTATCTACTACTATACATAATTCCTTTACTGATTTACTACTTTGTTGTTTTTCAAGTACTTTTAAAATATAATTTAATTTAAGCTTCACTTTTTATTTTTGGTACCAGGGATTGAATTTAGGGGTGCTTAACCACTGAGCCAATCTCCAGCCCTTTTTGGGTTTTTTATTTTAAGATAGGATCTCACTAAGTTGCTTAGGGCATCACTATATTGATGAAGTGGACCTCAAACTTGCAATCCTCCTGCCCCAACCTCCCAAATTCCTGGGATTACAGGCATGCACCACCACACCCAGTTCTAAGCTTCACTTTTCAACTAAAGACTGGGAAAAATAAACATCAAGACGTTTACCTATAGTTCCAAAGTTAATTAGAAGTTGTGAGAATTATACCAAAGTCAAAATGGAAACAACCTTAAAAGAGCTTTTCAAAATGGATTCAGGAGCCTTCAAGTGAAGACTTGTGCAAGAAGACTACAGCTGTGACCTAGGACTGTGAACTTTGGTTCCCTTCTGACTTCAGGAAGCTAGAACAGATAATTACATTGTGCCCAGTCAAGATGCATAAACAAGTTAGTGGACTCATCTATGGATATTTTTACTACATATATACATTTTTTTCTTTTTTTCTCTTGGCTACATGGCCCCTATTGCTAGTACCTGTTCTCAACACTAAAAGCAGTTTCTTCACAAAAAATTGTTGATGTTTTATAGTAGATTAACACTATTTGTTCTACATAAATTCTCACTTTTCCCAGCCTTCTATGGAACACTGATTTAGAGCTGTCTGAATCTGGGTTTCCTGATTGCAATCCTTAATATCCCAAATAAAGTCCCTTTTACTTTTATAGTTTCTGATCCACAAAATTGATACTGGTATTTAAACAGAACTTGTGTCTTTTTTTTTTTTTTTTGTGGTGCTGGGGATTGAATGCAGGGCTTTGTGCTTGCGAGGCAGGTACTCTACCAACTGAGCTATATCCCCAGCCCAGAACTTGTGTCTTTTAAGTAGCTCAGTGGTAAATTGCCCCTGGGTTAAATCCCCAAAACCCAAAACAAAACAAATAAAAAAATGCAGTTTTCTATAGTAAAACTGCGTGTAGCTTCTTTTCAAGTGCATTATTCTTCTAAGCAAGCAGTAACACCTTACCTGATTAGAAAGGTAAGATCCTTCTCTATTTTGAGTAGTAGTATTTACTTGGTCATGTGGTGGTTTATTTTGACAATTACTATAGCAATTGTTTATTTCTGTAGGTTCTGATGATCCACTGCACTTATTCCCCAGTTCTGTGAGCACAATGATGGACAGTTCAATAAATGGTTACAGACAGCAAAGATAAGCTGCTTTTCCACATTAAACAGCCAACTTTGAAAAAATTGTCTAGTCAAATGCCACAAATAGTCACTATATTATATTACACTGGAAAGCAATTTTACTGGATAGAATCACTCTGTATAGTTAGGTGTTGTTCCACTTTTATTTTCTTTAAAAAAAAAAAAAAGAGAACCATACTACTCATAACTGTTTTGACTCTCTTGTCACATCTGAAGACAGAATAGTAATGCTAATTCTTTTTTTTTGGAACCAGGGATTAAACTCAGGGACACTCGGCCACTGAGCCACATCCCCAGCCCTATTTTTTTGTATTTTATTTAGAGACAGGGTCTCACTGAGTTGCTTAGGGCCTTGCTAAGTTGCTGAGGCTGGCTTTGAACTCTTGATCCTCCTGACTCAGCCTCCCAAGTCGCTTGGATTACAGGCGTGCGGCTAATGCTAATTCATTTTGTAAATACAAACTCCTATTCATCCTAACTGCATGTCAACTAAGTAGAAAGTTCTTATATTTCTTCAATACTCCAATGTATAACTAAATTCATACTAATTAAAATTTTAAGGCAAACCATATTCTACAGTATATTGTAGGGAAGCTGTAAATTTACTATTCTCTTTAAAGGTTTGATAATTTTAGTTTATGAGATGAACTGACCAGATTAACAGAAAAACAAACAAACCCCAAGATTTTTTAAAAGGCTTAAACATGGGAGCCACACACATAAGTAGGAGATTGAAAGGACTTGACTGTTGAAGCTCCTTAAGAATGAAATGAAGAGATGGGGCTTGGGATTCTGGGGGGGAAGGGAGTCCATGGGGGCAGGTTATGAAAGGTTAAGATAGGGAGGTTCACAGTGAACAAGGACTGTCTGCTATGTACATAACAGCCACCAGTGATAAACTGTGTCTAGACTAGGTGTCAGATTCCTAATCTCTCCTTCTTGTGAACAGATCTTTCTTAGGCAGAAAGAAAAGCCTGTTCCTATGCTTTATAGATAGAAATTTCTTTTACCAAAAAATGCAGCCTTTATTAGTCAGACTTGGTGGTACATGCCTGGGATCACCAAGGCTAGGGAGAATGAGGCAGAAGGATCCCAAGTTCAAGGCCAGACTCTGCAAATTAGCAAGGTCCTAAACTCAGTGAGAACCTGTCTCAATATAAAAAATAAAAACTGCTGGTGATGTAGCTCAGTGGTAAATTGCCTCTGGGTTAAATCCCCAGAACCCCAAACAAAACAACTAAGAAAATGCAGTTTTCTATAGTAAAACTGCCTGTAGCTTCTTAGAAGAGCCATTGTGAAATATGCCTAAGAAATTTAGGCATCCCACAAATATAATATATCTCAACAAATGGTTATTGAACTAAAAGTCTACATAAGTTAAAAAATACTTACAAAATTACAAAAACATTTTTGTTATTCCTCGAGAAGCTGTAAAGATGTATAATGGATGATCCCAACTCCTGACAGTATTATCGTATAGTGAAGGAGGCTGACATTTTAGTAGATCATTTATAATATACTCTGGTAAATTAAGTAACAGTAAATGTAAACAATAATACTATAATGTAGAGGTTATAATATTAAATAGGGGGCTGGGGACGTAGCTCAGTTGGTAGAGTGCCTGCCTCGCAAGCACAAGGCTCTGGGTTCAATCCCCAGCACCACAAAAAAAAAAAAAAAAAAAAAAAAAAAAATTAAATAGGCATTTTAGGTAAATCATTAAAAGACACACACAATGACATTATCTTAAATTATGGATGGGTACCTCTATATAATCTTAAGTTATTTAATGTTAGGCATAGTTTTAATTTAGTTTTTTTCATGGAATGTGTAATGATAACAATAATTAAAAACAGTAACAGCACCAACACCACTCAAAATAATTTGTGTGACATGAAGACACTCAATGTCTTAAGAGTTTCATAAAACAAAGAATAAATCATATTAGAAAAATGATACAACTGTAATAAAATACAGCATCTGACCCTAACATGAACTTCCTGAGGGAAGGCAACATATCTTACTCATCGATAAGTTCCTAACAGTTAATAAAGACAAAGGTCCATAAAAGGGTGCTTAAAATTGTTTGCTGAATATTTTTCCTATAGACACAACTAGCATGTAAAACAGGTTACTAAATTTTAGCCTTTTAAATTTGTATTCCAACCTTGTGGGGAGCCATTCATGTCTACCAGAATCAGACTTGGTTGGGCCTATTTTTCAGATCACTTTTAATATAACCAACGATGTGGACTGGAGAATCAATCCCAGTATATACTGATGATATTCATATGATGGGAGGTTTTACAGACACTCACATTACACCCATCCTGACTGGATTTAACTATACTGGCTGCGGGGCTCGGTGGCAAATGCCTGTAATCCCAGCGACTCAGGAGGCTGAGGCAGGAGGATCATGAGTTCAAAGCCAGCCTCAGCAACTTAGCGAGGTCCTAAACAACTCAGTGAGACCCTGTCTCTAAATAAAATACAAAATAGGGCTGGGGATGTGGCTCAGTGGCTGAGTGTCCCTGAGGTCAATCCCCCGTTCAAAAAAAAAAAAAGAAAACTATACTGGCTACAGTGGAAACTTATCTATAGGCTGGTCCCATGATAGACACTCTGGCTGTTTAGAGGTAACCTTTGAAGAAAAGACAGCATTAGGAATACCTAGGCCAGCCAATTATACTGGCCCTTGGAACTTAAGATTGTATGTTCAAACAGTTATTACAATGGGACTTTCTTATAAAAAGCCGTTATTTCTATGAAATATCCACCAATAATATATTACTGCCTCAATTGTTCTGCAATAAAATATGGCACCTTTCCTAAATGGATAAAATACACAAATGTCTTGCCAACAATACATAAAATTTCTAAAGGTAGTGGATGTGTTTTTGGATTGATCTTCAAAAACTGATAAAAGACAGTTATATCAAAGTATCTTCCTCTAGAAGATTCAAAGCAAGAAAGGCCTAAATGCCACTAAATATTTTTCACTTTTACTTATTCTTAAAAAGAATTTATAAGCAACCACATTTAATCTAAATGTTAATACAATGGAAGATCTAAGAAGTTAGGCAAATAATTGAGTTATTTAAAACTATTTTCAGAATACAAAATAAAATTAGATATACAATCATTCTGATTTTTGAAACTCATGTAATTTGGACTATTCCCAATTGTTTGGATATTATTTTGCACTGTTGGTAACCATGTAATAAGGATCAAATTAGAATCCAACAAACTGATTGATATTACACTAGAAAGATAAATAATTCACATTTATATTCTAACAGTTATTTCTTATTTGATGATAATTTGGGCCCTATATATTTTAATGCATTCTGTGAGGTTTCTATCTGTTCCCATGTTCATTATATTTACAGGCATAACTCCTTCTGTCAAGATGCTATGGCCCCTGAAAGTTAAATGTTAATAAAATGATTGAGATTAAATGAAATACTTTAACAGCTACTATTACAAATGTCAGTGATAAGTCTTTCACTCTCCAATTTAAATAAAAGTTTAAATGCCATAATGACTAAGCATATCTGTGTTGCTACAACTAAATATCATACTTCCCAATGGGACTAAGAGATAATTAAAAATCATCTAATGGACATTTGATATAGTAATAATAATAGCCTGGATCTTATAAAATCACATCACCACATGCAGGATATTCAAAAAGCAAAATTGATCTCATGAACTCTACATCTCTAGCTAATCAAATACTTCCTAAATTGAATGGTATATTATTGGAATAATATGTTTGCTACTAATTCTTTTTTGCATCACGATACTAGGTTGCCATATTTTCAGAAGCAAGATCTGGGATATAGAAGCAGCTATCAGAACCAAGATTCAAAACCTCAAAATAACTGCCCACTATTTGCATTCTAGAAAATATAAAAGGGGGAATATGTGGGGAGTCATCCATGTCTAGCAGAATCAGACTTGGCTGAGCCATCGGATACAGAGGTCTGACTCCCAGGAATTGGCAGTCGTGAGAGACTGTTCCGGATGGCTAGGGAGTAGATGACCCTATATGGGAATGGCTCACCTCTGGGGACATGCTAGTTCTCTAAGTAAATGGCTTCCCTAACTCCAATCCACCCTGTTCCTCACAGAAGCCCCTCCAGGTCTGGGTCCCTTTATTTATACGACTATAAATAAAGGTAAAGGTGGGGTTCTTCGTCTTGTTGGAGGCCAAATTTGGTATGGTCTTTTCTGTTACATCCCCTTCCTTTCGAAAACAGTATTGGCTCTTATGTTTATTGATTAGGTAAGTTTATTGGTATTTAATTGATTCAATGCTGGCACTGTCCTCTGACAGTTAACCCTTCCCTCATCCACAATGGACATGGCTGAAACCCCCCCACAACCTACTTGCCCCGTGTTCTCTGAAACACTTTACAAAGCATATCTGTAATTCAGCTAAAATTCCTAGAAAGTGCTGCTCTGAATGGAGGGGATGGGGGGATGGGGTTTAAGGTCTTAGACAAAAGAAAATAAACAAATAACTGAAAGTGAAATATACTTTCAGTGATATTTTTAAATCAGGAGTATCAGATGCCACAGTTTTAGGACTCCAGAACACTCAAAATGGGCTAGCAGTACTAATAAGCAATATGCCTAATTTAGAGGTGATAGGTGACTTTTTAATAAAAGGAAGTGTTGAAACTGAACTAAAGTTATAGTTAATGAACTTTTCTAAGGACAAGGCAAGCATATTTAAATTATTCCTTTTTTTGTACTAGAAAAGATAAGCAAAGTTTCAAAGAGGAGGGAAGCTCCAAAGTTGGTGGGGCAGGGAGTGGTTAGAATGAGATACAGATACATTTATATCCAGTATGTCAAGTTTTTGGCAGAAACAATCTTTAAATCTTTTAAAAGTTTTTTAAGTTCTGTACAGCTTAGTTATAAGTCAAGGTAAAATTGGAAGAAATGTATAAAACAGATTTTAGTAACTTTTACTCATACATATTACTTAGAAAGGGCTATAAATTAATGTTCGTATGTTTGTTGGGGGTGGGAGTGGCATACAAGGCAGACTATATAGTTTGGCAAAAGGCTGAAATGGAACAGTCTGTCAGTTACCTCTATAGAGAAAAGACCAAACATACCCAAATTATCACTACCAAGGTCATAAGTGGTGCTGGCCTTTTGGACGACATCTGTTTGGTTTTCTTCTGCATCATTTTTTCTTGAACTTCGTATGTCAGAGGCCTCTTCCTTGTTCTTTTCATCAGCCCTAAAGACAATTATATTATTTTTTCCTCTAATATTATTTCTCAAAAAATAAAATATCAAACCCACAAATAAATGAATGAAACCCCCTCAGATAAAGCTCCCTCTCCCCCAGCCAAGTGCATTTTTAGTTTTTCCAGATTTCCATCCCCTACTCCACAGAGAACTCAAGTGCAACATACTGAATCAGAGGATTCATAAAACCTAACTTCTTCCTCTTGTATGCTCTCAATTCCCACTTAAGCTGATATTATAAGAAACTATGGAGCAAATTCTATCAGTTGTCTGTCATTGTGAATAAAATTTACTGAAACAGACATGTTAATCCATTTATATACTACCTATGGCTACTTTTCTGCCAAGACGGCAGAACTGAATGGCTGGAGTAGAAACAACATATCCACACAAATACTAACCATCTGGCCCCTTACAGAAAAACATTGCCAGTCCCTATAAGTTATTTGTACTATGATTAAAGTCTGTATCCCTTATAAGCACCTTAAGGACAAGAATTATTTAAACTCTTTGTTTTCTTAGTGCCAAGTACAATGTCTGCTAAGTAGCTGACAGTGAATAACTACTGAGAATTAATGAAAAGAAAAAAGGACCAAGAACTTCAGGCTAGTATTAAAAACCCTCATGCCCTTCAAAGGGTAGGCGAATGAAGAAGATTTCTGGTAATATGCTGAAAGTTTTATTTCCCTTTTAGATTTATTCAACATGACAGAAATACTTACAAAGTGTTATTTTTTTCTGAAACTCTTTTGAGATCAAAAATAACTCCAAAACTGTTACCATTCCAAAAAACTATATGTATGTATTTGTAAAGCTCATTACATTTTATATCTAATATGCATGCATTTATTAAATGTAAGTTATACCTTAATAATGTTCATTTTCAAAAACTTAAAAGAATACTTTACCTTAATTGTTCTAAAAAATTATCAATGTGTTCTTTCCAATTTTCAGGAAACCCAAACATAAATTTCCTTGTGAGATAATATGGATATCCTATTTAAAGATAAACAACAACAATAATAATTACCTAAAAGCCTAGTATTTTAAAGAGACATCATTAATTCACTAAATCATTCAAGAAGCATGTACTTTTGTTTATTATCTACCAGGCACCGTCACAGATATTGAGGATGCAGCAGTTAACAAGATAGACGAAAATCCCTGACCTTATAGAACTGGCCTTTTAAGTGTGTACAATTAAGCAAACCAATAAGTAAAATGTCCTGTTTGCCAGATGGTTCTGCAGGGAAAAGGGGATAAGGATGTTCATGGGAGAAAAGCAATTTAAAAAAAGATAGTCAGGGAAGACCTTACTGAAATGCTAAGCCAAAGTCCTGAAGAACCTGAGGGAATGAGCCATGTGGCAATATGGAATTAGAATGTTAGAGGCAGAGGAAAGTGAAAGGTCATGAGGCAAGAGGATACCTCAGCTGTCTATGGAATAATAAAATCAGTGTAGTTGAAGTGATATGAGGGGTTAGTACTAAGAATCTACTCAACTGGATAACAGACACAGCATGGGAGATTATAATTTGAAGCTTTGTGGCCATTTTACAGACCTGGATATTTATTCACAATAAGATGGAAAGATATGGAAAGATTCTAAGCGAAAAAGCTACAGGATCTGACTTAATAGAACTGGATCAGCTGCTATTTTGAGAAGAGTCTGTGGAAGTATGAGTGGAGAAAGAATGAAACCAAGTAAGAGGCAATTATAATAATTGAGACAAAAGGCTGGGTGTAGTGGGACACAACTGTAATCCAGTGACTTAGGAGGCTAAGGCAGGAGGACTGCAAGTACAACAACAGTCTCACCAACTTAGCGAGGCTCTAAACTATTTAATGAGAACCTCTCTCGAAATAAAATATAAAAACAGCCTAGGGATGTAGCTCAGTGGCTGAGCACCCCTGGATTCAATTCCCACTATTAAACAAACAAACAAACAAAAAACTGAGACAAAAGATGAGGGAAGTCCAGATTACAGTGGTGCAGCAGAGGACTGTGTTTTAAAGTTCTTTTGAAGATACCGTCAACAGGATGTACTCATATACTAGATGTGGGTATGAGAGAAACTAAAAGATTTAAAAATGTCTCCAAGGAGCTGGGCATGATGGCCTATGCCTCAGGAGGCTGAAATGGGGGGAATTCAGGTTCTAGGTAAGCCTTAGCAACTCAGTGATACCCTATCTCAAAAGAAAAAAAGATTAAAAAGTGCCGGGGACGTAGCTCAGTAAAGAGCACCCAAGGCTTTAATCCCTAGTCCTCTCCTATCCCAAAAAATGACTCCAAGGATTTTGCTAGTCAGTAGAAGCATGGAAAAAGGGGAAAGACTATAGGCCAAGCAGATTTAAGGAATGTCAGATATTAAATTTGAGATAATTATAAACATCCCAATAGAGATGTCAAATAGATGGAAAATGAACTGGACACTTAGGGGAGATCTTGGTTTGAAATATAACATTGGGGGCTGGGGTTTGTAGCTCAGTGGTAGAGTGCTTGCCTAGATGTGTGAGGCACTGGGTTCGATTCTCAGAAGCACATATAAATAAAATAAAGGTTCATTGACAACTAAAAAAACAAAAGAATTCTAACACTGGTATTTGTCATTTCAAGCCTAAAAGGAATCAGCACATAAATGAGTAGAGAAAGAGCCCTAAGTTACCCCATTACTTAGAGGCAAAGAAGAGAGAAATACATGAATAAATTAAAAGGAACAAGCAGTGAGGGAATATGAAAATTGAAATATGGTTTTCTAGAAGCTAAATAAAAAAAGAATCTCAAGGAAGTAGGTACATTAATTCTATTATGTGTATACAGACTAGATTTAGCAATGCAGAGGCCACTGGTGACTTTGATATAAGCTGTTTTGGTGAATTGGGGGTTAAGACATGATTAAACTGTTCAAAAAAAAAAAAAAAAAGGGGGGGAGAACTCAAGAGAAATCAGATATAGTAAATAAAGACAATCTTCTGAGTTGTTTTTGTGTAAACGAGAGCAGTGGCTGAAAGAAGTATGCTTAAAAGAGCAGTATTTTGTTTTGTTTTTGAAACAGAGAAGAGAAAATTACTGGGGTGATGTCCTCAAGTAGAAGAATAAAAATGGGAGCTAGTATATAAATAGAAAGGCTGACATATATAGGAACAAATAGTACATTCCCAATGAAAGCACTTATGGATGTAAACAGGTAAGTAAATGTGATGGGGAAATTCTCTTCTGAATGTTCCTATTGTTCGGGTGCTCCCCTCTCATTCTATCCTCTTACCTGAGAAAGCATGAGGGAGAAGGCAGTGGAGATTTCCAAAAACACGAAATAGTAATCAGAAACGACGGGAGAGTAAATAAAAATTAAGGAAATATAGTAGAATGCCAAGTAGCACAAAGGGCCCACTAAAGAACTGGACTATAACTTGTTGCTGGTAAGCATAAATTCAAAGTAGACTATTTGGGTATGTTTTTCCACCTATAGTCAGATATATGCAAGGAATAAGCAGCAAGTTAGATTGTACCAGGACTGGGGTTATGTCAGCAAGTTTCAATAGACAGAAACCAAGGAGTTGAATTATATTCTTATAAAGCAGTTCCTTATAAAAAGGGTATCACTTAAATTTTTTAAATCACAAAACTTAAACTGTAACAATGATGAAATTCAACAAAAATGATAAATTCAAATGCAAATTTTAAACAATCTGATCAACTGTTTTATTCATAATTTAAAAAAAAACCCATACACACATGTATTATTGTTAGCAACATGGTTAATTGTTTCACTTATTAAAATAATTTATCAATTAACAATGATACTCATTTACCTGCTTCTTTCATGGAAACCTTGTCTATTAATCCTTTCAATATATAAATGTTGCCTGATAAAGTCCTAACTTCATTGTGCTTAATCCGTTGTATAATTACATTACTGTGCCAATATATGTTAGTCATGTCTCTAAAAGAAAAAAATAACTTAGTAAAGGCGAAAATATTCACATTTTACCAGGAGTCACAATGTACAATATAAGTCTATAAATGTATAATAGAAAGCAGTAATCTGTACTCTAGCTATGGCAACAACAGCAATATTGTTAATCAAATTACATAATATTTGTGTGACAAACACTGCAGCAAACTGAACTGCTTCACTGCTGTGGTCCTGGGGTGCTGTGACTACACCACGCCCCTGATATAAAACACACCATCAGCCTGGAGGCAGAGCTTTCTCTAAAAAGGTTGTCAGGCAATATTTGCAACTTCAGCTTAACTGATACTATGCTTCTAAAAAACATTTTCCGTGATCCTCTCCCTCAGATTTTAATCTGCTTTGACTTTTGTGCAGAAATGTAGTTTGTTGTGTTTTTTAAGATGTGGTCTTTCTATATTGTCCAGGCTGACCTGAACTTTGATCCTCCTCCTTCGCCTCCCAAGTAACTAGGACTATTATAGGTGTGCATCACCAGGCTGGGCTCAGAAACAGATCAGAACCATTTAATCTTTGTGTGTGTTTCCCCACAGAACATGACCAAATGTTTTTAACTTTCATTTTGGAAAAGTACTAAGAAGAAATTCCAGTTGGAAAAAACCCAAACTATTCAAATCACCAGCCCATAAATCTACTCTTCATATTTATTTAAATGAAGCTAAGAATAAATATAAAATAGAACAAAATAAGAAGATATATTAGATGAATGTTGAACATTCTCTCATTCATCAGATAATACTGTTTACAAATGTAATAAGGAAGTTCTTTTTCATCCAGCCGAATGGGATTAAACTCATATATTATACCCTAATACAGTATTCTGTTCTTGCATTCTTCTTTGCTTTACTTAACAAACATTTAAATAATACTCTAAAAGCACTCTTCTTTAGTATTGTAAATATTAACTCTTTTAATTCTTAAAATCACATATAGGACTGGGTGTGGTGGCTCACACCTGAAATCCCAGAGACTTTGGGGGCTGAGGCAGGAGGATAGCACTTAGGAGGCTATCCTGAGCAACATAGCAAGACCACATCTTAAAAATGAAACAACAAGCCGGGCGTGGTGGCGCATGCCTGTAATCCAAGCGACTTGGGAGGCTGAGTCAGGAGGATCTCGAGTTCAAAGCCAGCCTCCGCAACTTAGCAAGGCCCTAAGCAACTCAGTGAGACCCTGTCTCTAAATAAAATACAAAATAGGGCTGAGGATGTGGCTCAGTGGCCGAGTGTCCCCGAGTTCAATCCCTGGTTCCAAAAATAAATAAATAAATAAAAAAAACAACAGTAAGACCCTGTTGCAAAATAAAAACGAAAAAATGAAAAAGGCTGGAGATATATCTCAGTGGTAGAGTGCCCCTGGATTCAATCCTCTGTACTGTCCCCCTCTCCAAAAAGGTAATAATATATTATCATTGTACAGATGAAGAAACTGAGTCTGAAAGAGGATAAGCAACTTACCCAAGTAATTCTGGTGTAAGCATCAACAATGGGATTCCTACAAAGACAATCTAGGCTACATCTTAGATATTAAGAAAATGGGCACAAGGCAAGCAAAGTGGACAACAAAGATCTTATGTACTTAACTTTATCAACTTCCATGTGCATACCTTTGATGACCTATACTGTTTTATCACTAAGAATAGGTTTTGAAAATAAAAATGAACCTGACAGAGTGGCAGAATTAGGCAAAGCCCACCTACCTGGATGAAGCTCTCACTTTAGGGTGAACCAGAAAGTGAAAATTACTTAATATGTAGCTGTATGGAAAAGTTTTCAATAATTTAAATTTCTTTTCTAGATCAGTAATTTATATCTGGTTGTCCCAATTCAGATGTGATAATCTGGACTAAAATGCATGTAGTAAATATTAAATGATCATACACAATTAAGCAGATAATACCAGTCTACTTATTAGCACCTCAGAAAAAAATAAAGCACCACATCAATTTGAGCTGTCACTATTTAAACAACAACAGGCAAAAATAAGAAAGTTGGTAGCAATCATCATGGTGAGCATCTGCATAATCATTGTACATTTTTGCCTTTATAATATCATGAGAAAGTTTTTGTAATTTTGAAATTTTGTAACTTCTCTTTTTTTTTGGTACTTGGGACTGAACCCAGGGATGCTCTGCCACTAAATTATATACCCAGCCCTTTTAATACTTTGATACAAGATGTCACTAAGTTGCTTAGGGACTAAGTCGCTAGAAGTTGACCTGGAACCTGCAATCCTCCTGCATCAACTTCCCAAGTCATTGGGATTACAGGCATGTACCACAGTGTCTGTTTTCTCTTGTATTACTTTTTAAGCTTTTAAAGACAACTGTCTTTTTAAATTTTATTACAAGAATATTTAAATGTTATACTTACATCAGTTTTCCTTCTACACATATAGCAGTATTATTATTGATGATTTTAATCATCCATTCTTGAAGATGGATTACCTAATCAAGCATTAAGCAAAGAATATATTTCTTTTACTACTTGCAGCATAAACATTGCAAATTAAATTACAAGACTCATCTAAGTAATCCTAGCAATTCCTTATACACATTTATATAAGAATGCTAATATATTTTAATTTGCGATTGTTAAAATTCTTATATATGATGATCAGAAAATATTAAGAAAGAGACTGAACTGAAGTTGCACAGCATAGTTTGTCCTACAATCCAGAGGCAACTGTATTTCAAATACTCTTACATCAAATATCTTAACCACTGCAGGGTGGGGAATCAGAGAAAATCCCAAGGTATACACTAAAACACCAGTTCTCACAAAGGATCCAATATCTTGGAAGAAAAAAGAGTGTAGACCTTAATCCTTGTCCCTAAATCAATTAGAGCATTTTTTTTTTGTAAAGTTGATTTAGAGTTGCATTTCAATTTTCTATAAACTCTGGTGACTGCTGGTAATATGCATTTAATAGCATTCTATTTCAAAGCAAAAGTATTTGAATAGCTCAGAAAACTCAATTTTATTTTAGTGTGAGTAAAATCACATTCAAGTGGAAAATTTTCTATGAACATCTGTGCAAGTAAACTGTATTTCATAGCAATGTAAGATTGAACTCTCTCATGAGAACAAAAGCCAAAATTTATAGCACAACTAATTAGAACTGTCATTTACGTTATATGAAATTATACATTTACATATAAAGACAAATTCTCTAGTGATGGTTTTACACTGTATCAGGAAAAGACGCTAAAATGGGAAAATGGTCTTTGTTACTGCTCAATTATGTTCATTTTAAATATTATAGGTAGGACTTGGGAAAGGGGCAGTAAAGAACATTCCTTTTTTCTCTACTCCCCACATCTGCAACTACACATCAAAGCATCAGTCAGATGGAGATAATATTACAATAAAAATGAATACTCACAGGGTTCCAAATATCTTAGCTGTACTAACTCATGATATCTTTACAACACAAGGAGGCAGGTATTATAACCTTCATTTTACAGATAGAGAAACTGTAAAATTTAGTTAAATAACTTGCCCATGTTAAACACATCTAATTACAGGTACAGAAAGATCACAAATCTGGGAATTCTGCTGCCTCTAGAATCCTACAGTACCTTGCTTAAATAAAGCATCAAAATGCCCAGTCACTACTTATTCAGTAAATATTTGTGAGTTCTACACAGTTCTAGACAGTAGGGATTCAGCAAAAACCAAAATGGCCACCCTCATATAGTATATATGTGTGTGTGTGCTGTGTTTGGGGGAGATGGAGGCAGGAGGAATGTAAGGTAGTGGTATCCAGACAGACAAAGATTAAGATGTCAGCAGACAATAATTACTAATAGAAATAGTTTAAGGCATGAGATAACTAGAATGCTTCTTTAGGTATGATAGTTAGGGAAGGTCTTGGAGCATGGAATTGAACAAAGTGACAAATGAGCTACATGAACAACTATTAGATTTTTCTAAGCAAAGAACAAGTGCAAGACTCTTGTAGAGAGTTAGTACATAGAAAGCACAGTAACTGGAAGGGAGTAAACAAAAGGAAATAAGTGGTGATGGTGGAGATCTTTCTCTGGGATCATAATGTGGAGTGCTACAAATCACAGTGAAGGCTTAGAGTTTTTTCTTGGGATGCAGTTATGAGAAAAAGAGTTGAGTGTTATAACCTACAATGAGTATAAAATGATGGACCCAGGGATCTACATGGGGTAAATAGGTAAATGAGGACCTGAACATAGATGGCCTGAAGGCTGTCTTAGAGTGGTCAAAGTATTGATGGTAAGGTGTAGAGGAAGAGTACTGGTGGCAGAATGATCCTTGAACAATAGGAATTGAGTGTGAGACAGAGGGATGCTTAGAAGTGATAATTTAGTGTATGTACTAGTAATAACAAAATAAGAATAGAGGGAAAAAGTTTAAAAGGTCACTAAAGATGAAGAAATCTGCCAGTTACTCAGGAGGCCGAAAAAGGAGGATTACACATTTAAGGTCAGCCTCAGAAACTTAGTGAGACCCTGTCCCAAAGCAAAAAATAAAAAAGAATGGGATGTAGCTCAGGGGGAAAGTGCCCTGGATAAAATCCCTAGTACCAGGGATAATGATGAAATCAAGGTGGTGAGAGAGTTGTTAGTAAGAGCCATATGTCAGTTAGAGTAAGGTTAAGAAATGTTCACAGAAAACAGACAATATAGGCTGGGGTTGTGGCTCAGTGGTAGAGTACTTGCCTAGCATGTGTGAGGCACTGGGTTGGATCCTCAGGACCACAGCCTTGCTAAATTGCTGAGATTATAGTTGAGTACCAACACACCTGGCCACTTCACACATTTTTGTCAACAACTAAAATGTTTCACCATAAGTTTAAATATTTGCAAATAATGCATTTCTAGTGAATATACTGAAATATAAAACTGTAACTATTAGATCGCTCTTTAAAATTAAGATGAGCTGGGTGTAGTGACTCATGCCTGTAATCCCAGACGCTCAGGAGGCGGAGGCAGGAAGATCGCAAGTTTATTGCCAGCCTCAGCAACTCAGTGAGACCCTGTCTCTAAATAAAATATAAAAAAAAAGGCAGGAGATGTAGCTCAGTGGTTAAAAACCCCTGGGGTTTTTAAATTTACTGGTACTTCTCCAAAAAATAAATAAAATTAAGTGAAATTTGAATACATCTCAATTTGATACCCACAATCACCTATTTTAAAATAAATGGACAAACCTGTATCTTTCTTCTTAAACTTGTATTTCCATTTCACTTCCTTCAGAGAATCTATCCTAATGTAACAGAGTTTGATGTTCTTAAAAAAATCCTTTATGGATCACCCTACATCAGTAAATCTTCAAATCTTTAGATGCTATAATTCCTTTCTATTTCAAATATTCTGTCTGTACTCCAAAATCAGGAAAAAAAATTTAAGAGCAGGTATGAATTTAGTGTTCATCCTTAAAGTCCATAAGTAAATTGTTGAAGGATGTGCAACTAGAAGTTGAATTACATTAGTTATGCATAAGAAAAACAGAAAAATAAACACTAACATCTGGGTCTTATTACTTTCAGTTCACTGTTCTCTTTACCATGCCACACTGTTGCTATAGTAAATAATAATATAACATGAAATAGGCATGAGAGTTCAACCTCTTAAGAAAGGAGAGTAATAGGGCTGGGGGTAGTTCAATTGTAGGATGCTTGCCTAGCATGCACAAGGCCTTGGTTCCATCCCTAGAATCACAAACAAACAAAAAACAGCTAAGAATGAGTGATACAAATTTCCTACCTTATTTTTTTTAACTTCATTTGTAAGAGTTTGAATTACACTTGGAGGAGAAAACTTTGAAATATTTCTTTTTGAATTCCGAGGTATTGTTATATGATGTCTTGGACTTGCAAGTACAATTTTACATGTATCTTTCATGGAACCTGGAAGAGTAGTCTTTCTAGACATTGACTTTTCATTTTGTTCCTTAATTTCTTCTTGTGAAGTCCCTTCTGTTGTCACCTCAGTATCAGAAACCGGTAACTGACTACTATTTTTAATAGGAACACAATTAGTATTAAGAATCTCAACATTAGAATTTTGGAGTTTTTCATAAGCAGAATCATTGCCTTCTAAAACAAATGTGTCCTTTTTGGACTTGGTGGTTCTGATTGTATTCTCTTTTGAGTGAAGAATTTGTTTAGTCAGTTGAGGTCTAATTAATGCCTTGTTTGAGACTTCTGCAGTTGAAACATTTTCTTGTTCTTGGTTTAGAATTGGAAGTTCTGCAAAAAACCCCACAAATTTACATAAGAATCATATGAAATTAAAAGAAAGAAATATCAATTTAAAACTCATTTATATTAAAAAAAAAAAGTCTTCAAATTAGGAATGTACCTCCCTTCTACCCAGTATTTCTCTGAGTACCTCTGGATTTTATAATCCAACCTTTAGTCCACAGCCAATACTTATTGCTCACAATAAGAAAATAATTATCTAGAGTATCTAGTAATACACTGAACTAACAAACTAAAAATTGACAAAGTAAGACAACAGTTTACCGTAAGTTAAGTTGCACAGTTGTGCTTTCTTTTCCTTCTGGTCTTGAATCTTTTGTTTGATGGGAAGAATATTTGATGATTCTAGAGAAACTTCTTGAACTGAGACTGAGATTGTTTAAAAAAAGAAGTTGAATTATATTAGTTATACATAAGAAAAAAAATGCCTGTTTAAAATCTTGAAATAAAGATATTTAGGTTTAATAATGATCAGACCAGAACAGTGTACTTTTACAATACATGACAGTCATACAAAATTTTCCCTTTATTATTTTCTCATGCCTTTATTCCATTCTTTATACATATATAATGCTGAGAAAAAAATAAAAAATTTCTCTAAGGTGTAATCTGCTTGATGTAAGACAAAAGTATTTTATTAGCCTTCTGTGAGCATCTTGGGCCATGAGGATACAAGGAGTGGCTCAGGTTATGGCCTTCAGGAGCCCTGGTTCAGGCACCGAGGACAGGCTTGACCTCCATACAGCAACACACATCAGACTACAGCATCTACACTGGACATCAAGGCCCATGTGGCTGGGCATAAGCCCTGCTTGGAGAACCTGACTAAAGGGCAGCTGAACAGTCCCACACATGGCCTACAGGCTGATCTACACTTTCAGCCAAGAACTCTGGGAGTGAAGAAGAAGGGGAGCAAATAATACACTACTAGACTCAGAAACCTGAAATCTGGAATAAAATTCTGGTGCTGCCACAAACTGGGTATGTTAAGATTACACATGAAGTACCACCCAGTGTTGAAATTCCTACTTCTGTTTGCTCTAAATTTCTAAAACATGAAAGAACAGTTGAAGAGTGGTAACTTACTCTTTAAAAATCAAAATGTTGAAAACCTAAGAACAGCAGACTTACCCAAAATTTAAATCCCTCTGAAATCTCTTCTGTAGGCCTTCGAAGGCACAGAAGTCTATCAACTAGACAAACAAGGACTACTAGCACTGCTTACACTTTATTCAGATTTACATTCTAGATCTTTAATGTTTCTTGGATATAGAAATGAGTTGCTTTCACCCATAAAGGGGATGGATTATAGACTTGTAGAGAAAGAAAACCTGAATTATTTTATTTTTGATATCAAACACTATGCTTGAAAAACTAGGTAATGACTATGCTTTAATAGGTATACCACTTTGGACTTATGAATCTTAACATAAAGAATTTATTATAATGATGTAATAAAAAAAAGTGACTAGTTTCTGTTTCTTTAACTCATTGCATAGGAATTGCAGGGCAACATATTTAAGACAAGTGGGTAGTTTGATTAAATAAAAGATGTTGTAGAACATGGGTCCTTTATTTTGGTTTCTAAGGTTCATGCAGGAGCTACAATATGTCTCTAAAATTACATACAAAATTTGTGTGCATTTTCTGGTGAAAGGGTTATCAGATTCTCAAAACAGACAAGTACTACTTCCTTTCTCTGATTCTGTATTATATGTATATGAAACGATTTCCCTTTTCACCTAGGCTATATAAGAAAAAGATTATTTTGTGAAATCCTCCACCTCGACTCCAAACTCCCTGTTAGAAAATGTCACTGTTTTTGAGATCTATTTTACAATTTATTGTGCAGTGGTTAAGAAAATGGGCTCTTTGTCAGCTCTATTCAATAAGGCTATTAAATGCACATCTATCCATGGTGTTTATTGACAGGATTAAATAAGAGAACACTTGTAAAATTGTTCATTATCAATTACTGAAATTCATCAAAATCTGTTCCATATGCTCCAATTTCTGACATTTTCTATCTTTTCAGGTCATTCCCTCAAATCTACTGACTATTCCAACAAGACCTACACTTTCCTGATCTCCTTCATATGTTCTGTTCCCTGAATCAGCTTAAATTTCATGACTGATTGTGGTTATACTCTTATACTCATCTTCAACTCTTGTCCTTCTGTCACTTTGTTTATTTGGCAAAATTATAACCCAGATAAAATTTAACTCCCTGCCTATTCCACACCAGCATCTGTGAAGTTAAACAGGGCTAGAGGAAAACTTATAACCATATTTACTGGTCCCATTTTAAATTCATGCCCACAAATCTCAAGTAGCTCTTTAATATTACCCAGAAACTCAAGTTTAAGCCTAGATAATTAACTATTCCCCTCTCCTATACTATTCAAACTTCCATCTCCTCAAACTTCAATCCTGTATCCCATACTCACTCTCAGTTGATGATCTTACTTCTTATTTCAGACTATGTGTGAAGTTTTACGATGACTCACCAGTATCTGTATATATATACTACTTTTATTCTTGTTAGTGTCCCAGCTAAAGTCAAATTTCTACTCAAGCATTAGATTCTATTTCCTTTCAACTATTCAAGGACATCATACAAGCAATCTGTTCATCCCTTCCCACTGAATTATTCACAAAAGCATATAAAAATACTGCTATTTCACCAAATATTAAAAACTACATATATTCTTTAACAATTTTCATTATTTCTTTTCTCCCCTCAGAAACACTTATTGATGGTCACCATGTCTAATTTCTCTACTTACATTCTCTCAAACCCTCTCGTAGCACTTTTACTCCTTCCATTCCACCAAAACTGCTCTTCTTCAATCATCAGTGACTTTCACATTGCTAAATCCAAGGATCAAATCTCAGCTTACTTGACCTATTAGCAGAGTCAGACACAGTGGACGACTCCTTCCATTTTTAAGCATTTTGTTCTCTCAGCTTCTTCGGCTTCATTCTCCTGCTTCTTCTTCTTCCAATCATCTTTCTCAGTGGCCTTCTACTCTTTATTCTAACTTAAATGCTGGAATACCGCAGGGCTTAGCCCTTGAACATTTCCTCTTTCTACACTTAACACTTTGATGATCTCATCTAATTACACAGCTTTATATATTATTTGGTGTTAATAATTCCCAAATGTACTTCTCTTCCCTCTATTACTTCCTTAAATTGCAGCCAAAAATTTCCAACAATCTAATTGACATATACACTTAGATTTCTAATAGACATATCAAAATTAACCTGACAAAAAATTAATAAGCTCCTCACACCACTCTTCCTTCAATCTACACCAATTATCCTTGCAGCTGGTCAGGCTAAAACCCAAAACCCCAAGACCAACCTGGAATTATTTTTATACTGCTTTTTTTCTTTTACATTCCATATGCAGCCTATGAGCCACGTCTATTGGCTCTACCTTCAACATATATCTAGCTCTAACCACTTTTTAATTCAACCACTCATATCATCTGGACCAAGTTGGTACTATCTGCCACATGCATTATTGTAGTGTTTCTATTTCAAATCCACAACCAGAGTGATATTTCAAAAACCTAAGTTAGGTCTTGCCATTCCTCTGCTCAAAGCCTTCCAATGGCTCCTTATTTTGCTCACAGTAAAAAACAAGTCCTTACACTTTTTTTTAACCTATAAAGTTCTATATTATCTGACCCTCTCTTATCCCCTCCTCTTCATTCAGTCTATTATTCCATAACACAATAACTTCAGTTTGTCCCTGAGTTTTTCAGGCATGTTCCTATTTGAGGGCATTTATATCAGCTGTTATTTGGGTGTCTGGACCATCCTTCTCTGTTTCCCAAAATATCTGTGTCTATTACTTTCCTTCAGTTTTTGGGCTCAACTGCCATCTCATAGATGCTTACCCTGACCACTCTACTGAAAGTTACAACACCCTGCAACTCTCCCTATCATCTTTACTCTGCTTTTCCTTTCTTTTCTTCTTTCTGCTTTTCCTCTTCAATTATACCATAAAAAGTACTCCTTTAATTTACCTGAATGTGAGCTATGCTCAGAGAGGCAGAGATTTTGGTGCATTCTGCTCATTTTTGTATCCCAAGCACCTAAAAGTTATCTGACAAATTAAAAGACTTAGGACTTTATAACTTTTTAGCCAACACGTAATAAAACTAACCTCTTGGTGAATTGTTATTTGATAAGGATGATTTGTTTTCCTTGTCTTCACAGAGGTAGGTATGCTGCAATAGTCTTTTCTCATCTTTGTTAGGGGTAAAGATTTTATGATTTTCACTTTTTGGTGGTTCCAACAAACCACTGTTTCTTGATGCTTGTTCTTGCTTATCGCGCAGTACTTTTTCTTTCATTCTTTGAAATATTTTTCCTGGTGATTCATAATTTGCTTTACTTTTTAATCCATTCTTGCTGGGCTTGATAGCACTGATGTCAAGATAACTGTTAGAGGTAGTAGCCTCTGTTAGCATGGTAGATTGAAATATATTTTTATTGTTAGAAATTGTCATATCTAGGGCCTGCTTCTTTTTATGGTCATTCAATTTTAAAGAGAAGTTCTGATATTTGACCAAATCTTTTATAGGAGTAAGTGTGCCTGAAGGAATGCTGTCAATAAAGATTGCATCCATGGGCATATTTCTTTTTTGAGATGTCTCTGAAGACAAATGAATTTCTGGATGTTTTAAAGGTGTTGTAATCATCTTGATAAGAACAGTAGCAACAAAATTCCTCTAACAGAGAATTCAATCAAGCACAACTTTCAGGACAGAATGTCAGCCGGGATCCAGAGAAACCTGTAGTTCAATGGGAAACCAATCATCATCACGCTTTGGTGCAGAAAAGGTTTTTTTTTTAATTTGCTTTCCATAATAATATCCTAATTAAAAGGTTCAACTGTTCATAAAAACACTAGATAATCTATACAGCTCACAAATCAGACTAGGATTTTATTTATTTATTTTGTTAAAGTCTCATTTTTATTGTTTTTCAATAGGTGAGCAATTTGGTCTTTAATTTTACTTCTTTTTTTTTTTTTTTTTTCTTCGGTGCTGGGGATTGAACCCAGGGCCTTGTGCTTGCAAGACAGGCACTCTACCAACTGAGCTGTATCCCCAGGCAATTTTACTTCTTTACAACAAAGCAGTATTCACCAAATAATATACTCAATAGCTCTACTGATTTGATATCTGTTTTTGAAATTTATTTGAATATTGTTTTAGACATTTCAATCTAATATCTGTACCAAAAAGAATGACGTCTGCATTCAGTATTATATTGTGATAAAAGACTAAGTTTCACAAATGTGGCATTTCCCTTAATGCAATTAAATTTTAAGGCAGCACCTAAAATGTTAAAAAAAAAAAAAAAGCTGAAAATTTTATTTGATTATTTAGGTAATCTCCAATCCTGATTTTTATGCTCCAGAACACTTAAATTATCAGGACTTAATTGAAAACATTCAAATACAAAGTAAATTACATTTATTCTAATTTTTCTGAAAAAAGGGGAAGCTATTTAGAATTTTTGGAGAAAATTATGTACTTGAACATACCAGTTCTTAGACTTGTTTTAAACTTGATCTTAGTCAAAAGGCCAAGAAGCAATTAGACTTTTTTAACTTTGCTTCTTATATATATAAAAATTTTATTTCCCATACCTACAAATTAAGATTCCAGGTGAGAAACCACAAGTTGTATATAGTAATTCTTGGGAAAATAAATATTTCAATCCAAGAGGCTTGGAACTTACTAATCAAGATTTATAACATCTCTTACTACTGAATTTAACTATTACAATGATTTTTTTACATCATCTGATTTTAAAAGCCTATCAGAGAGCTGGGATTGTAGCTCAGTGGTAGAGCACTTGCCTAGCATGTGTGAGGCACTGGGTTCGATTCTCAGCACTGCATACAAATAAATAAATAAAGGTTCATTGACAACTAATAAAAATAATTTTAGCTGGGCGTGGTGGCCCACGTCTGTAATCCCAGTACCTGGGAGGCTGAGGCAGGAGGATTGCGAGTTCAAAGCCAGCCTCAGCAACTTAGCGAGGCCCTAAGCAACTCAGTGAGACCCTGTCTCTAAAATAAAATACAAAATAGGGCTGGGGATGTGGCTCAGTGGTCGAGTGCCCCTGGGTTCAATCCCCAGTACCAAAAAAAAAAAATTTGTTTTAAAAGTCTATCAGAGAAAATAATGCAATCAGATCAAAAGACATCAGGTATGCTTATCTACAGTAACTTCTATGTTAAATAAGCAATTTAAAATTCATATTCAAAGCATTTTACCCAATAATTTATGACGGAAAGGGGAAACAAAAGAAAATATTACTCAATAATAATAGCTAACAAGGAGGGGTGTCTTGGAAGTCTGGTCCTGTGACAGAAAAACTATTGTAATTCTTTCATAAAATACACATTAATGCATATATTTGTATGTCTGTCAATGTGCTAGGTGTCAGAAGGTGAGTGTTGTGAGTTATAATAGTCATTACTGTTCACGTTAAACAGTATCAATAAAGCTATACTATTTCTCATAACCAAAAATGTTTATGGACAAATACAGGGGAAAATGGCAAAGTATGTTCAAGATTTCCCAGTCTCAATTCCTCAAAACCTAATGAAATGCTCAACAGGAAGTAGAAATTGCAAACAAGCTAGTAGCACTGAAAATGGGCCCATTCTGTACTGACATAAAGAACTGCTTTAAACCGGGCATGGTGGCGCACGCCTGTAATCCAAGTGACTTGGGAGGCTGAGTCAGGAGGATTGTTGAGTTCAAAGCCAGCCTCAGCAACTTAGCGAGGCCCTTAGCAACTCAGTGAGACCCTGTCTCTAAATAAAATACAAAATAGGGCTGGGGATGTGGCTCAGTGGCCGAGTGTCCCTGAGTTCAATCTCTGGTTCCAAAAAAAAAAAAAAAAAAAAAGAACTGCTTTAATTTAAAGGCAGATAATTATGTGCACATTGAAAGGCTCCAAGAATCAGTAGCACAGAGCTTCTCCCAACAACCTACCCTCATTCCAACCAATTCCAACAAGAAGCAGGATGAAGGTGAACAAGATTCTGAAAAAATCCTCAAATTGTACTCCCTCCCCACAAGACATAAGAAGTTCCTCTAGGAATCCTTCTTTCCCACTATGTAATAGGAACTCTAAAGAAGCTAAACATATGCCAGTGGTTTTGGTGTAGTGAGTGGAAGAGAAGATGTCGGGGAAAAAAATCACCTAGGATTTTCTCTGACCAAAAAGTCTCTGCAGAATACACATAGGAGAAAAACAAACCACTGGATATAGTCACCCAAGAAAGATCTGAAGCCCCATTCCCCTCCTAGTTAAAAGAGCAAAACAAAGAAAACAAATCATTAATTATTAATGCTCAGTCTTTGATGAAACAGAGGTTAGAAAATGGGAAAATATAAAGAACTCAACAGCAAAAAACAAAACAATAATCCTGTTTAAAAATGGGCAAGAGATGGGCTGGGGGTTGTGGCTCAGTGGTAGAGTGTTTTCCGAGCATGAGTGAGGCACTAGGTTTGATTCTCAGCACCACATATAAATAAATGAATGAAATAAAAGTCTATCAACATCTAAAAAATTTTTTAAAAAAATGGGCCAAAGACCCTAAAAAATATTTCTCAAAAGATATTAAAGAGTCAACAGGTACTTGAAAAAGTACTCAAAACATTTCTAATTATCAGGGAAACGCAAATCAAAAATATACTGAGATACTACCTCACTCTATTTAGAATGGCTATTATCTATAAAACACAAAAGAAAACAACTGTTGGCAAGGATGTGGAGAAAAGGGAATCCTTCCATACTGTTGTAATGTAAATTAGTATAACTGTTGCTGAGAACAGTATGAAATTTCCTCAAAAATATTAAAAATAGAGTTATCATATGATCCAGCAATCCCCATGTCAGAGGAATTTGTATGCTCATGTTCACTTGAGACTATTCACAATAACCAAGACTTGGAAACAACCTAAATGCCCAATAAGAGATTAATGGATAAAGAAAATGTGGTACAACTATACAACAAATACTATCCAGCTATAAAAGAGTGATATCTTGTCATCTGAGACAACATGGATGAAGCTGGATGACATTATGTTAAGTGAAACAGGCCCTGCACAGAAAGACAAACACTGAATGACTTTATTCATGTAGAATCTGGCACTATAAAAGTAGAGGATAGAAAGGGAGTTACCAGAGAATGGGAAGGGGGTTCGGAAAAATGAGATGAGATGGGTATAAGGGAAGAGGGATTACAAGAAGAGGAAGGAAGGGTGGTCAAGAGGCCAGAGTTACAATTAGATAGGAGGAATAAGTTCCGAAGTTTTATTGCTAAAGCCTATTTTTAAAAATAGCTATAAGAAAGTTTTTATTCTCACCACAAAGAAATGACAAAATTTGTGGGGTGACAGATATGCTAATTACCCTGATATACAATGTATACATGTATTGAAACATAAAACTGTAGCTGATAAATACACAGTATAATAAAAACAAGAAAAAGAATCACAGAAATTAAACTTGAAGAAGAAGAACATAAGGGACTATAAACAGATGGAAAATAGTAAAAACAGCTTAAAAATAGAAATGAAACAAGAAAATGAAATTATAAAGTAAGCTATAAAGAAACTGAAGGTAAGCCGGGCGCGGTGGCGCACGCTTGTAATCCCAGCACTTGGGAGGCTGAGACAGGAGGATCACGAGTTCAAAGCCAGCCTCAGCAACTTTGCGAGGCCCTAAGCAACTCAGTGAGACCCTGTCTCTAAATAAAATACAAAATAGGGCTGGGGATGTGGCTCAGTGGCCGAGTGCCCCTGGGTTCAATCCCCAGTACCAAAAAAAAAAAAAAAAAA
>JAJEJO010051702.1:59171-93804 GCA_020662805.1 Glaucomys volans
AACTCAGTGAGACCCTGTCTCTAAATAAAATACAAAATAGGAGTGGGCATGTGGCGCAGCGGCAGAACACCAAAAAAAAAAAAAAAAAAAAAAAAAAAAAAAAAAAGAAACTGAAGGTGGACAGTGATGATCGAACAAGCACATAAATGGAATCCCTAAAGAAAAGCACAACAATGGAACTGAACAAACAGTGCAAGCAAATATTCCTGAAATAAAAGCAACTTGACACACTTGAGTAGCAGTGAAAATTGACAAAAAAAAAAGGCACTGCTAAGACATGTATATGAAGTTATGTCAAACTAATACCTCTTCAAAAAATAACAATAATTACATCATTCAAGTTAAGGAGAGAATAGAACATAATGACGGTCAAGCAGACTGAATCTAATAGATGTAAGTGTTTAGGGGAGGGATAAGGATGGTGTGAACACAAGGTTAAAAGACTAATTCTACAAAATGGGCCCACTGTGCTGACCCCCACATGCTTTCTTTGCTAAAAAGCACAAAAAGCAATTTACATGCAGCCTTGCCTGGCCTAAGTGGACAGGATACATCACATTACTCAACAAACTACCTGTTATCTGCAAGGAAATGCAGGCAAGAAATAACCTTGATAAGAGGAACCCAAGTCACTTTGAAGGGAGAGACTTTTGTGACTCTTTTCACAGACCTGATTCCGGAAGGATAATTCCGCCTAACTATAAAACCTGTAAAAATGATTAAGAATCCAATCAGAACTGCTCAGCATGGGTCAAGGGAACCTAGAATTGTCATGGAAATAGGTATGTAAAAAGTCTGATGGGAGTCCACCCTGGTGGCGCATGCCTGAAATCCCAGCACCTGTGAGGCTGAGGCAGGAGGAGGATGGCGAGTTCAAAGTCAGCCTCAGCAACTTAGCGAGGCCCTAAGCAACTCAGTGAGACCCTGTCTCTAAGTAAAATACAAAATAGGGCTGGGGATGTGGCTCGAGTGCCCTGGGTTCAATCCCTAATACCAAACAAACAAACAAACAAACAAACAAAAAAGTCTGATGGGGAGACTCTATGGAAATATCTCTAGGATCCTCAATAAAACTTGAATGCAGGAGAGGTACACTGTCCCTTTCCTCTGAGAGGACCCACTCCCTCTCTCCTCTTCCCTTTTCCTATCCCTTCAATAAAACTTATGCTTGGACTCCGAGATACATCTCTGAAATTTTCTAACTTGATTGCAAGAATTGGAGTTTAAAAAGGGGAATCTTCACACTGCTTCAGTTTCTTGGAAGGGCCCAGTTCTGCAACAGAAATCACTAACGAGATATTAGCTTTTCTACATAAGCTCCTTCTCAGACTAGAGGTGGTGAATTCTAAAATGGTATACTTCTGTTTTCTTTAATTGCTTATGGCTGTTTGTAAGATCTATTTTAAAAATTGAAAAATGCTGATGTAGTAGGAAAAAAATGCTCTTTATTCATCACAAAGATTCAGTAGCTGGAAAACCATATTTATGAAAAGGTGGGCAATAAACAGTATATGTAAAGAATTAAGGCTAATGGAATATTACTCAGCCATAAAGAAGAATAAAATTATGGCATCTGTAGGTAAATGGATGATGTTGGAGACTGTTATGCTAAGTGAGATCAGCCAATCCCAAAAATCCAAAGGCCAAATGGTCTCTCTGATAAATGAATGATGATGCATAATGCGGGGGGGGTGTGTGTGGCAAGAATGGAGGAAGGATAGATAGCATAGAGGGAAGGGAGGGGTGGGGTGGGAAGAATAACAATGTGTGACAGATACCATTGCCCTGTGTACATGCATGAACGCACAGATGGTGTGACTCTACTTTGTGTACAACCAGTGAAACAATAGCTGTACTCCATTTGTGTTCAATGAATCAATAAGTAAATAAAAATAAATAAAAAAATAAATAAAAAAATAAAAAAAAAAAGAATTAGGGCTAAACAACTGTTATGGTGCATATGATACTGAATGCTACTCCTCCCCAAAATAAAGTTCTTTTGGGGATTTACTGCAGTGGTAGCTGTAGCAAAAATTACCATAATGGAAAGGGTTGAAAATCCCAGAGTACACTAACCAAAACCGGCATGTGGAGTTAGGGAAACAAATTAAGTTAATGGGCAAATAAATGTGTGTGGATGTAGCAGAGGACTTAGCATATAAGACAAAGGGATAAGACGTGTGACATTCAATGAGATCAGTAAATCAATTTTAAAGAATAATCAACATGGAAAATGGCCAAAATACATGAAAGGCAATTCACAGAATTTAGAAAGCTAATAAATGAGTCAACCAATGTCCAATTTTGCTAATAAATGAAGTGATGCAAATTAAAATGCTTTACTTATTAGATTGGTAAAGATTAATTGCAAAGTATAGGTCTGTATACCACTAACACTGAAATTCTTCAAAATTATTTTCCCCACAGAAACACCTACATAAGAATGCAAATACATATTAGTGTTAATACTAATATATATTAATAATAGTCAATATCTACTTAGTAGTATTTACATCATGCCTGTCACTATATCTTACTGCAACTCTTAAGAGGTAAGTACTATTATTGTGACCAGGTGGAATAAGGTCACAAAGTGGTGAAAAGTGGTGTGCCCAAGATCACACTTATCGGTGGTGGTGAAAGAGCAGGAACAAAGTCTACCTGACTTCAAAGCCTAAGTTCTTCACCAACAGGCAATAAAAGCTACCACCATACAATGACCTTCACTGCAGTACCAAGGAAATTAAAAACCACCTAAACATCCACCAATACTGGACAAAATAAATTTCAAAGTAAAATCTGAAAAATTTAATTCTATCTATCCAACGAAAAAATATATATGCACTAACATGCAAGCTTCCAGTAAATTCTAAATTTAAAAAAAGGAAGCAGATCAGGACGTATGGTTTCATTTCTGTAAAAAAATAAACACATGAGCATAAACAGGGGGGGGTGTATGTGGAAGAAAATGTACTGAACTGTAAACTGTTTATTTTTCAAAAGTAGGATGAAGAGGCCTTCCATTTCCTCAATAATTTTATTAGCATCTGAAAATGTTCGCAACCGGCATGTAATTTAATTATAAGAAAACAAACTGGAATGGGCTCGTCTGGGCGGGTTGGCGCACTCCTGTAATTCCAAAGACTGGGAGGCTGACGCTGGGGGAACCCAAGTTCAAGGCCAGCCTCAGCAAATGAGCGATACCCTAAGCAACTTAGTGAGAACCTGTATTAAAATTAAAAAAGAAAAAAGAAAAAAAAGGAAAAAAGGGTAGGGATGCGGCTCAGTGGTAAAGTTCCCCTGGGTTAAACCCCTCACACCCCACCCCCAAACCAACCAAAAAAACTGGACGGTCAGTCCACGTCCCTGTGCGTCTTGGGCACCACGTTGAAGAGTGAGGATACCGAGGCAAACAAGTTTCCTGATAATTATTCTAACCTAAGGATCTCTCACTAGAACTGATTTTTGAGCAAAGGTGTTGTGCGCTCGCCCTCCAAATGAATGCGAGTGTTCTACCATCGACGACCGCAGTAGACAGGCAACAACCGGGTGAGTGCGCAGCCGTGAAACCACTGTCAGAGCCAGGAGTGTATAAAAGCCCGCGTGGGCCCAGAATGCGGAAGGGCCCGCCGCACAGGGAGGCGGCGGCACGCGCGGCGGGAGGCGAGGGCAGCGGGGCCGGGGCTCCTACCTGGGGTGAAGGGCCCGGCAGAGCGAGAGTGCCGCAGTCCCAGCTCGGCTCCGCGCCGTGGGCACGCAGCGCCCCAGGTCCGCAGCAGCGCGGCGCCAGCGACGCTCACCTACCTCCTGAGCTCCCCTTCCACCCACAACAGTCTGGGATTTCAAATCTGAAAGGCCCGCCCTCCAGCGAGCCCGGGATTGGCACACTCAGGGATTGCGTCACCGTGCGTCTCACAGGGACTCAGCCCGGTACCACGAGGACAACACTCTTCAGAAAATGTGTGTAACCCCAGGCTGCCGCGGTAGGGGGCGCGCCCCTGCGCAGTTAGGTTCGCCTTGATAGGGCGCGCGCTCACCCCGTATTCCGCCGCTCCTCCGGTAATGCTCGTCGTCCAAGGGGCCGAAGACAGAGACCGCGGGCGCGCTCCGCAAAGGCCGTTACTAAGTTTGGCCCTTCCCGGCCACCCGCCTCCCTGTTCCTGTACCACCCAACTCGCTAGGTGGCATTTGTTATGGGTTCCTTCTCTTAGGAGCACGGCTTGCTGAGTGAATTTGAGATAACTTCGTTATTCTCAGCGCTTTACATATTTGAGGCCGAGAGAGAACGTTTTGTTCTTGGGACGTAGTAAACCGAATGCAAAAATCACACACACAATTTAATATTAAAAGCATTACTTTTTAAAAAAACAATCATTTGGTTTATCTTATGTTCTGTTGTTTTGTAGACTTTTAAAAATCCTGATTGTATTTCTAAACTTCGTTTCTAATATTCTTTTGGAAAAATGCTACCTTTTAAAGGTGTTTCAGGTTTACGTAGATTTTAAACGAGGCACGGGGCTTGCAATACGCACCCCTTCCCACCCCTGCCCCGACCCTGAGCTTCCCGCAGCATGTATCTAGGCACTTACATTTATCCATTTATTGGTACTTGGAATCTAACCCAGAAGTACTTTACCACTGAGCTACATCCCCTGTCCTTTTTATTTTTCATTTTGAGATAGGTTCTCACTAAATTGTGGAGGGCCTCACTAAATTGCGGAGGCTGGCCTCAGACTTCCGATCCTCTGGATTCGCTGGGATTCCGGGCGGGCGCCATCCCACCGGGCAGGTTTCCTTATTAACATCTTGCGTTCATGTGGTGCATTTGTTACAGTTAAAGAACTAGCATCAGTGAGTTCTTGATCGTTCGTATTTCAGATTTCCCTCGGTTTGGACTGGGGATGTAGTAAAACACGAATCTTGGCAGCTGTAGGTTGGGATCACTTTGTGACCGTGCTCGGCCTTAGGCTGCAGCGTTAGGGTCTGCAGAGAGGGTGCCCGGCCTTAGGCTGCAGTGTTAGGGTCTGCAGAGAGGGTGCCCGGCCTTAGGCTGCAGCGTTAGGGTCTGCTCCGCACCTGCGCAAGACGTCTTCCCTGGCTGGAAGCGTTTTGTAGGACACCTCGTTTCAGTCCTGATGCTATATAACTCCAAACCTGCATCATCGCTCCATGAACTGCGTCCTTTTCTTCAATCAGCATTTGGGACCGAAGAGCACTTTTGTGTGTTTCATTTAAGAAGGGTCCTCGCAGGGCGCGGTGGTGCACGCCTGTAATCCCAGTGGCTCGGGAGCCTGAGGCGGGAGGATCACGAGTTCAAAGCCAGCCTCAGCAATTTAGGGAGGCTCTAACTTACTTACTTAGACCCTGTCTCGAAACAAAAAATGAAAAGAGCTAGAGATGTGCCTCAGTGGTTAAGCGCCACCGGATTCAACCCTCGGTGGTTAAGCCCCTGGGTTCATCTCTGATCGAAAAACCGAAAAACCCCTCGTCTTCCTACAGTCATTTATCACGATTCCTTGTTAAGTACTGGACTGAAAAGATTGTTATGGATTTTAGAAGTGGCTTTTGCAGTCCCCACTTCGAAATTCTGTGTCTGCTAAATTTTGTGCACACCAAATATTTTGAATCCAAAATATAAATTTAAAACATACAAATGAAAACAAGTAAGGAAAAGAAACTGGATGGGAGTGTAACTGAAAGCTCAGTCCTTGTCCCCAATGCCAATTAATGCCAGTTTAAGAATGAGGACAAGGTTTTGAGAAAAAGGAAAGACGTTTCATTGCTTTGCTAGCAAAGGAGAAACACAGGGAACTTCTGTCCCTGAGATTGTGATTCTACCCATCAGAAAAAACAGCCCCCCCATGACTGTTGAATTTATTTGCTCAATCAATAATGGTCCTGGCAAAAATTAGTTAACGAAAATAGAGGGCTTTAAAAGAAGCTATTCAAAGGCTACATTCCACGTGTGCCCTGACAGGGGGTCCCAGGTGCTCCCAGAAGGTGTGTTGAAATTCACTTCTTAGCTCCTCTGGCAGCTATCTCCTTCCTATGGTAGGTGTGTTCAAGGACAGCTAAGTAGGGGAAGAAAAGACAATACAGTCTCCCTAATCTTGTCAGGGAAGGGGAGAGGGGAGAAGAAAGAACGTGTCCTTTTAAAAATAAGCCTCAGAGCCAGGAGGGCTATATTCAAAAGTTAAAGTGGACCACTGTTACAGGGGTAGGGCAAAGGGAAGCAAATCTACATGAATAAAATAAAGTTTCTTGTCTTTATAGCATAATGAGAAGAAAATGGTTGGTTATGTATTTGCACCAAGTTTGGGAAACATCAGGTTTAAATTGTAGATTAAGTGACACCTATGAAACACACTTTTTGGGATAGAGGGACTTGGAAAAGATAGCATTTAACTTCTGAAGTGTCTGAAATGGAGGTGTGAGAGGTTTTTTCAGTTTTTGTTTTGTTTTTAAATATTTTTAGGTATATATGGACAAATACCTTTTTTTTAATTTATGCATCTTTATGTGGTGTTGAGGATCAAACCCAGTGATTCACACCTACTAGGCAAGTGCTCCACCACTGAACCACAACCCCAGCCTGGTGTGAGAGGTTTTTAAGCCTGCAATGGAAATAGTGACTCACGACTGGGAAAATTAGGAACCCTTGAAATATTAAGAGCAAACACTCAGAATTTCACTTTTTTAAAAAATTATTATTAGCTACTTATGTGAAAAGTAAGTATGTAGCATGTTCCAGTGTGAACAGCAGAAACAACTTCCATAAGAATGACTAATGATTTTCCAGGAAAAACTAGATAAAATAATTTTGGGTAACAAAATTTGATAAGAAGGCATAGAGGCTAAGGGACAATGTTTATCAGTCCATTGGGATGTCCCATGCTGGCCCTGAGTGGACCCTCTTTTACATTTCTGTCTACCTGGAGGAAAGAGCTTCTCCTAGCTCATAGCCTCCTGGAATAATCTGTCACATCCTACACCTATTACTCATGAGAACACATACATGAAGGGTTATGGAAAATAATATTCCTATAAAATAACTCCCCAAGAAAAATGAAGGGATGGTGTGGCTCGAGAAGTGGGAAAGGAAACTGGTCAACCATTAAACCTCTCCCAGTGCATTCCTGATAAGAATGGGCCCTGGGGGAAAGAGGCAGATGCTGAATGCTGGGCCCTAATCCATGGCCTTCCCCCATGGTTAATCAGTCCTAAACGGAAGCACAGCTAACACCAATGGGCAAGATTTGAGTACTCATCCCTGGGATCTGGACTCTTATCTTCCCAGACAACAATGAGTTTCAAACTTTTACCACTGCCTTCCTAAATTAAGGTTTTAAACTGTTCAACTAGTCCCTGACTGTCAGGACTGTTCCCAATGATGACATCATTGTACCCTATAAAACCAAAATCTCCTCTGTAACTGATGGCCTTTCTCCATCAGGAAAGTGGACCCGAATGACACCCGAATCTGCGAAGGAATAAAGGCTTCTCTGAATCCGTCCAGGTCTGCCTCCCGTTTTCCTTTTTGCGCTTACAATACAGACCCTACTAAGGTTCAAAGAAAAGACAGGAGGAAGATATTGGAAGCTTCACATTGTGTCAAAGTTGCTGCCAAGGCATCTAGGACTGTTAACCTGGAGGAATCTTCCCAGGACCATGATAAGTTCAGAAAGACTACCTAACCCTTACACTTTTATTGATTAATTTTGACATTGGCTGTGTTTAAGTTCATGTTCTACCACTGATCTACACTTTTAGGGGAATTAGAAAAATCTTCTTTCTTCAAGGCCTGTGATTCTCAGCCAGGAACAATTTTGCTCCCTGAGGGGAAAGTTGACAATATCCAGAGACATTTATGATTGTCACAACTAAGGAGAATGCTACTGGAATCTAGTTGGTAGAGGACACCCTCTGAACATCCTAGAATGCACAGGATAGCTCCTCCACTATACAGAATCATTCAGTCTAAAACATCAGCAGTGCCAAGGTTGAGAAATCCTACTTTTGGCATACGTGGTCCTGAAATAGGATTTTAGTCCCTCACTCTTTCTCAGTTAGGTGCCCTTAGGTAAGGCACAACTGTATAACCCCTATTGCCCTGCAGTGTGTATCCTTAGAGGAGGGATGAAGAGGGAATCAACAGGTTCCTGCTGTGGAAAAGACTTTGGAGATTGCTGTGTGACAGAGAGAGTATAATACAATCATAAAAGTCTTATAAATGGTGATAAGTGCTATGAAGATATATCACCTCAGATTCTCCCGGAAGCTAAGGCAGAGGTAGGAGTACAATTTACTGTGGGGTAAGTACTGAGAAAGATTAGAGGGGAGGAAGAGTATTGGGCCTTGTCTGTCTTCATGTCTGAATGCAGATCTGACATTTTTAATAGGAATGGTTGGAGGAAGCTGAATTGACAGATTTGTGGAAGGTCATCAGAGGAATTTTGCAGAGGGCAGAAATAGTCAGACCCTGGTATCTGCTCACTGGAGGTTTCCTGGGAAGAACAAGGCCTTGAGTCAAAGGTTTTTACAGACTCAAAGGTATTGAAGCAAATTGCATTCCGCGCAGCTCAATGACATTCTTCTACAGAAGGAGCTCACAATTGCATACTTCCATGGCTGCCATAGAAGGATAACTAAAAGACCATAGTAGAAGGATTTTATTTCCAGTAGTTACTGTGAGGAGTGCAGGTAGGTATAATACCTTTGCCAAGGACTGTGGGAGGTGAAGATAGGGAATGACTGCTGAATGTGTTTGGGACTTCCTTTTAAATAATAGGAATGTTTTGTAGGTGGTGACACAGAACATTGTTAATGTACTAAATGTCACTTAACTGTACATTTCTAAATGGTTATATATCATGTGAATTTATCATACTTTTGCAACTCACCAAAGAAATATGTTGTGCATTTTAATTAGTAAGCAAGTACAAAAATTCACTTAATAAAGGATTTTAAAAACATTCCTTACCATTGCTCTATGCAATGCATGTTGTTATTTTCTATTTATTTTTAAAAAATGCATGTTGTATACAACTGTACTAAAATGTGAATATTTTAATCTTTCTGCATGGTCAGCTATTCATTTTTTGTTTGATTTTTATTTTTTGGTATTGGGGATTAGAATCATGGATACTTTACCATTAAGCCTCATCCCAGTCCTTTTTGTGTGTGTGTGTGTTTTTGTTTGTTTTCTTTGTTTTTTTTTTGAGACAGTCTTGCTGAGTTGTTGAGGATCTTACTAAGTTGCTGAGGCTGGCTTGGAAGTTGCAATCCTCCTGCTTCAACCTCCCAAGATCCTGGGATTACAGGCATGTACCATTGTGCCTGGCTAGCTTTTCAATTTAAAAAATAAAATAAAATTCACATGACATAAAATAACCATTTAGACACATACAATTCAGTAACGTTTAGTATATTTACAATGTTCTGCACCATCACCTACAAAACATTTTTACTACTTTAAAGAAAATCCTATACCCATTAAGTAGCCATTCCCCAGCCTCCCCTCTCACAGCCCTTGGCAAAGACAATTTGTTTTATGTTTCTATGAACCTATTTGTACAGATATTTTATATAAAATATTTGTTTAGCCTCCTTCCCATAACATAATTTTTTGAGGTTCATATACATTGCAGCATGAATCAGTGTTTCACTCCTTTTAATGGCTAAACAATATTACATTTTATGTACATATCACATTGGTATTTTTTAGGTTCCAAATGTCTCTTTTCAGCCATGTTCACCAGTGAATAGCCCTTCCTTGCTAAAAAAATCCACAACCTAAGTGATGGCTTTGTGGCCCTGAAATTGACTGAGGCTGGTCTGTAGCTTAGCTCTGATGCCATCTTGTGGTTGAATGGATACCTGCACTGGGAGTCTCATATTGCAGTTTTGCTGTTTTTTTCCCCCTGCGAATCTGGACCAGGTTTGCCTCTTTGAGGAGAGAAGAAAACCCAAGAGTTCAATGTCCACCACACTGAGAAGGTTCACCCCAGGGACGATTTCTCCCAAATTTCCCTAAGCTCTTTCAGGTTCAACATGTTCAGAATAGAAAACTCCCATCGTTCTGCCACACCCTCCCCAGTGATTTTTTCACTCTTAAATTCTCTCTACTCTTTATGTCTATGAAAGGCTAAGGCAGAGCATGAAGAGCCATTCTGCATTCTTTTCTCTTTCTCCTATTCTGCTCCCCAATTCCAAATAACCACTAATTCCTTGTCTGTTTCTTTTATTCCTCTACTATTGTCTGAGTCATGACCTTCAGTATTTCTAATTGAAACCACTGCAGTTGTTTTTCCCTATCATGTATTCATGTCTTTCATCTTCTTGTAGTATCTATATAAATTTTTTTTTCATTTTTGTTTCAGCATGATTGATCTGAAGCTCAAACTTTAAATCCTTCAGTGCCTCGGTAGAGCCTTAAGGGTAAGTCCAAGATCCTTGCTGTGGCTTACAAGGGATCCTTTGAGTTGATAACTGTCTCATTGTGGGCTTGCTATCTGGTGTTGTGACTTTAAATGTTTAAATAGACTTAGAGAAGAGCAACGGGAATATTGCTGAGCATCAAAAAATAGACTTTAGCTTTTAGAGCGTTTTTATGTTCACAGCAAACTTGAGGGAAAGATATAGAAATGTCTCATATGCTGCCTGCCCTCACACATGCAATGGTCTCCCTCATTATCAGCATCTGCCACCAAGGGTGATATGATAAATTTTCTGGTGCTAGAGTGCATGGCCTCTGGCATCTTGGGGTGTCTTGAAATATCCCTACACCATGGTCTCTTTTTCTATCATAAGTCTCTCAGCCTTCTTTATCCATTCAATGGGGAATATGTGGATCCTGTGCATAATGACTGGCCAAAGGAAACCAGGGTGCTGCCCCAGGTTAATAATCCATTCATACCTGCTTGCAGTTGCTGTTACTCTGACCCCTTGGGCCATGTTGAAAGTAGTCATATGCAGAACTCAATTTGGGCATGTGGGTAGAAATGTATCCCAAAATAGTTTTTTAAATTTTGTGTAAATATTTTATTTTGTGAGTTTAAAACCATTCTGAGAACAGGTCTACAAACCTTATCAGAATTGCCATATTGGTCCATGGCACAAAAATTATAAGAATTTTTCTTTCAGTTACTGGTTTTTTTTCTTTTTTCTTTTCTTTTGCAGTGCTGGGGATTGAACTCAGGGCCTTGTGCTTGTGAGGCAAGTACTCTACTAACTGAACTATATCCCCAGACCCTTTCAGCTACTTTCTAATATGTGACTCAATATTCTTGAGTTTCCCATACCTATCTGGATGTTTTAAGCTCAGTGTTTTCACAGAAGCACTAGGGCATAAGGAGAGAGCAAGATATTAGAATCCAAGTATATAGCTTATTGGCTCTAACTTGTCTTCTTTCTTCCTTCTATAAAACTTTAGTCTGGAAGGGATAGACTTTCCATGTCATATTAGTGATTCTCAAACTTCTTGATTATTTGACCCCTTCATACTTTTAAGAAATATTGAGGACTCCAAAAAGCTCTGGTATGTTTGAGCTATATTTACCCATATTTGCCATATAAGACATTAAAACAATTTTTAATGAGGTTTATGTATTCATTGATTGTATGTATTATATAAATACTTTATGAAATATAACTGTTTTCCAAAGTAAAATACTATTAAGAAGAGTGGTTTTATTTTACGTTTTTGCAATGTCTGTTTAAGTAGAAGATAGCTTACTAGAAGCTCACATGTGCTTCTGCATTCAATTTGTTCTGATTTCACACGTCCTATAGCCATTGGAAAATCTTTCTATAATCTGGAGAGAATGAGAGAAAAAAGTGTATAATGTTTTGGTGTATTATCAAAATAGTTTCAACCTCATAGACCTCCCAAAATGATCTTGGGGATCTCTGGGGGGGGTTCTGGATCACACTTCGAGGATTGCTGTTCTGAGTCTTGCTATGCAGGTCTATCCATTTTAGCCAAAAGGATGGCATCCTCTGACTTCTCTGCCAGATTGTTCTCATATATCTAGCCTTTGTCAGGAAATGCTCTTGGGAGTTAATCAGTTTAGAAATTACCAAACCTTGATTTCAAGACTGGTCAAAACCCTATTTTGATTCCCAGAAGATGATTATTAGCTTTCCTTTCTTTTGCATTACTGCTGCAATGCACGTAAGTTCTTAAGATGTGGATATTCCTGTCGGAATATGGGAAGATTTATCACAAAGAAATACAAAAACTAGAAACTAGAAAAATTAAAATTCCTGTTATTTTGTTATGATAAAGCAGTTTCGCTTGTTTTGCTTGCTTTTTCTCCAATTTGCTTCTCTGGGCTCATTTTGTGCGCCTGCCTCTTTTTATTTTAAAATGATCTTAAGGTTATAGAAAAGTTGCAAGTACAGTACAAAACCTGTTTTTTTTAAAAAAACCTGCTATTTGAATGCTAGATCCCTTCTAAAGTATTAAGTATACTTTAGTATACATTTCCTACATGAGAATATGCTCCCAGCCCTTTTTAATTTTTTTTCTGAGACATTGTCTTACTAAGTTGACTAGGCTGGCCTCAAACTTGCCATCCTCCCCCTCAGCTTCCCAAGCAGCTAGACTTATAGCCTTGCACTACCTTGCCTGGTTCCAATATTGTATTTTGAAAGCATGTATGAAACTTGTCTGGTTTCACAGTTTCATAGCTGGAGAGGAATTTTTTTTCAGGGTAAACTGTACCTTGAATTTCACCCACACCTGATTTAGATGGTATTTAGTTGAGACTTTGGATCTTGGACTTTAAACTTGATGCTGGGATAAGTTAAATTTTTTGAGCCTTTTAGGTTGAAATAAATGTGTCTTGCATGTAATAAAGACGTGAAAATTTTGGTGGGGTGAATCAGGAGCAGAATGTCATAGACCAACTGTATTTTGCCCTTCCCAAATTTATATGTTAAAGCACTAACTCCCCATGTGGCTATATTTGAATATAGGGCCTTTAAGGAGGTAATTAGGTTAAATGATGTAATAAGGGTGGGATCCTAATAGGATTGGTGGCCTTATAAGAAGAGGAAGATCTCTCTTTTTCTTGCCCTTTCCACCTTACCCTTCATAACTCCTTCTTTTTCTCTCTTCTCTCTTCTTGGTGCCCAATAGAAGATAGTCCATGTGCGGGTACAGCAAGAGAGCTACGAGGCAAAAAAACCCTTACCAGGAACCACATTGTCTAGTACCTTGATACGGAACATCTAGCTTCTAGAACTGTGAGAAAATAAATAGCTGTAGTTTCAGCCACCAGTCTATGGTACTTTGTTATGGGAGCCAAGCATGGGAATACAAAAGGGGAGGTAGAGAAAGAGAAGAGGAAGAGGTAAAAGAGAAAGTTTGCGACAGGGCATGTGAAACTTTTGGGGGTGATGGGTATATTTATATCTTGCTCCCAATCAACCTATAGATTAATTTGGGGAGAACTGACAACATTGCTTCCAATCAGTGAATATCATATATGCTTACATTTATCTAGATCTCTTTAATTCTCAAATTTCTAATTAAGGCTCTAGATCAGAGTATTTGTGTTCTCTATTCTCCACCAATAGTAACCTGAAGAGAAAATAGACAGTTTTGTCCTATTTCCAGGAAGAGACTTGGAGGCCTCGGCTTTATTTGTGAAACACAATGCTGGGTTTTGCTGGATTTCATGTTGTCAATAGTAAATGTGACCATCTGTAGTTGTCATTTGCTGATTGTTCTCTACTACCTTTTCACTTTGGCAACAGTATCAGATATTGTGTCTAGAATCCATTCTCTCCCAGCCTCAGTCCTAGATGTTTCTAGATGGTGCTTCACCTCTGGACTAGGAATGGAATAGGCAATCCAGGCTTTAATCAGTTAGCACATTACATTAATTGCTCACAGTGTTTAATTCAGGGTAGGTGAATGTCTAAGTGAGTCCACTCAAAGGTGATACTGAGCAATTTGTTACCAGAGAAGTAGGATTTCTTTTATTGTTATGGTCTTGAATGAGAGCATGTGGGCAGGTTTGGTGGTTTTTGTGCCATTGCATGTGAAGAGTTTTGTCTGAGAAGAGAATGAACACAGAATAAATAGGCAGACCCAAAGATCTGAAGACAGCAAAACCAACTACTGTATCAAGTTGCGTCTGAACCTAATAATAACTCTTAGCTTCTTTTTTTTTTTTTTTTTAGTGGGGATTGAACTTAGGGGCACTGGACCACTGAGCCACATTCCCAGCCCTTTTTTGTATTTTATTTAGAGACAGGGTCTCACTGAGTTGCTTATCATGTTGCCCTTTCTGAGGCTGGCTTTGAACTCTCGATCCTCCTGCCACAGCCTCCCAAGCCGCTGGGATTACAGGCATGCGCCACCACACCCGGCAACTCTTAGCTTCTTAGTTGTGTAAACTAATTGTTTCTTTTCTGCTCAAGTCAGTTCAGGTTAGGTTTTGTCAATATCAAAAAAGTTTCAATTGTTTGGACATTGAAAACATTTGTAATATTTGACAGTGTACCAGAAATATTCAGATAAATGAGGTGATCAATATCCCTGCTCTGTTATGGTGTATCGGTCCTAAAGTATTATGTTTGTTATAGGGTGCAATTCTTAAAAAAAAAGGAGAAAATGAAGAGGAAGAAGAAAAGAAAAGGAAGGAATATAAATGTAAATATTAATTGATATGAAGTGATGTTCAGTCTTTTAAACAAATAAGTAAAAATGAAAACAGCCCATTGATGACTATATTGGCAAATATAGTGCTGGTGAGTGTAAAGTGGCAGACTCTCTCCCATGCAGTTGCTGCAAATATAAATGGGAAATTAGATAATAACTATTGAAATTTTAAATGGGCATATCTTTGAATCTGTTACAATCTGAGAAATTTATTCTAATAAGTACACAAATATAGAATAATATATGCACAAGAATAAGTGCAGTTAATATTACTTCCACTAAAGAAATGAAAAATGATCTAAATTATTATCAATAGGATAAGATTATAAATAGAAATAGTACCTTATTCAAATGAATGCTTATGCAGTCATTAAAACTGATCAGAGAGATGCGAAGGCTTTGCCATAGAAAGAAGTCTATTATTTTAGTGAAGAAGTAAAACAAGCTAAAAAAATAGTAATTATGTATGGCCTACTTCCTTTGTGAAAATTAATAATTCCTCTTATTCAAATGGATTTTTGATGCATTTTGAAAGCCTGAACAAGTATGATTTGATTTGGTCAAGAACTCCTTTGGTGGCAAGTCCAACTCAAATTAGTTCACATAGCTAATACTGTAAAATGAAATTAATTCATGAAGACAGAGTTTTACAGAATTCAGAGATTATAAATAGGAATATGAACACTGTTAACATCTGTTTTTCACTTTTATATTTATCTTATTTCAGCTTTATCCTCTTTTACTGTAGATTGGATTCCTCCATTCTGTGAGGAACCTGGCTGCCGGGTACTTCTACAGATACACATTCTATGACACTAAAGCCATGGTGGGAACAGTTTTCTCTTTTTTAGCTTCCCATTGTGAAAATCTCAGGGCAAGATTCTGATTAGCTTTGTGTCATATGCACACACTTTTGACCGATCAGTGTTATTAGGAGGTGGAGATTCTGTGATTGTGCTGCCTGTTATCAAGGGAGTAGACTGTGTCCATAAGAGGGTAGTGTGGCTATGGCCATCAAGGCACTAGTTGTGAAGTGGATGGCATCCCAGTGGTATCTACCGTATACATTAAAATGTTAACTGTGGTGTTTTAAGGAAATGAGATTAGGAGGGAGGCTTTTACTTTGTATTTTATATACATTGTATTTCAAAAATTTTTTTACAGCAAGATTTACTTTTATATTGAGTAAAATAAAGTTATTCCAATTTTTTAAATATTTTTATTAGTTATAGATTAACACAATGCCTTTATTTTATTTTTTATGTGGTGCTGAGAATCGAACCCAGTGCCTCACACATGCGAGGCAAGCACTCTACCACTGAGCCACAACCCCAGCCCCAAGTTATTCCAATTTTGAGACAAAAAGATAAAGGATCAAAACTATAATAATAATATTAAAGTTACAGAAAAGAAGATTCAGAGGAACATGGTCTTTCTAATTGAATAGTAACTAGCTACTTTGTAGAAAAGTCTTTGAACAGACCCAATATGTATGACTGTATGGATTAGAACTGAAAGTACTGAATGGAAGCTATAGAGAGATGTTGGCTGAATGTAAGAAAGAATTTTTTTCTATTTTTTTTTGTGGTGCTGGGGATTGAACCCAGGGCCTTGTGCTTACGCGGTAAGCACTCTACCAACTGAGCTATATCTCCAGCCCTAAAATTTTAGATGTTGATAGACCTTTATTTTATTCATTTATTTGTATGTGGTGCTGAGCATCGAACCCAGTGCCTCACACATGCTAGGCAAGTGCTCTACCACTGAGCCACAACTCCAGTCCCAAGAAAGAATTTTTAAAGTCAGAATTTTCTAAGGATGAAGCATGTAATCTCAAGGAAATATTAAAAATTTACATAGGTTAAAAAAAACAAACAAACAACAAAGGTCAGGGGCTGGGCATGTAGCTCAGTGGTAGAGCACCTGCCTAATCTCATGATATACCACTTTTTGTTTTGAGATTTGGTCTTGCTCGGCTGCTGAGGCTGGCCTCAAACCTGCAATCCTCATGCCTCAGCCTCCTCAATAGCTGGAATTACAGGCATGCACCATCATACCTACCTCTCTTTCTATTGTATTTTAAAGGGTAAATCTGTTTTTAAGTTTGTTTGGTTTGTGGACTATCAAAATTACAGTATTCACCTTTTAGACCAGAAAGTATCCTTTGCTTAAAATGTACATGGAAACAAGAGAAAAATGTTCTTCTTTGCATTTTACTCTTCCTTTTTTTCTTTGGCACATGCCTAAACATACTGTAGTCACCTCTTTATTATGTATATAGATTTATCATCATTATAATTTTGAGAGCTATTTCTTGCTGTCCACTTGCCTTTTTGATTAAAGAAATGGAATCTCATAACTCTCAATCCTTGAAGCAAGAAAATAGAACTTAAGTTTTTTTCTTTCCGAGTAACAAGACAGCTAGCTAAAATATTTTACTTTCTAACTATATTTATAGGTAGATGTGATTGACTAATTCAGTTCAATTGAATTGTTGTATAGGATTTCTGGGAAGATATTTCTAAAATATTTTATTTTTAAACGATACACAAAAACTTAGAAATTAATGGGGTTCCATGTAATGTTTTAATGTTTGTAGGTTTTGTAATGTTTAAATCAGATTAAGCGTGTTTATCTCCTCATTTATCATTGTTTTTATTATTAAAAACTTCCAAAACCCTTTCTTTTAGCTTCTTAAAACATAGAGTGCATTATTGCTGTCAGTATGCACCCTCCTGTGCAATCAGAGCTTCTTCTCCTACTACTGAACTGTAGCTTAGTTTCCATTGATCAGCCTTTCCCATACCACCTTCTCTCCCCTTCCTCTGGTAACAACCATTGTATTCTGAATTTATACGACATCAACATTGGATTCCAAGTCTGAATGAGATCTAGTACTTCTGTGCCTGGCTTACTTCATTTGCCATAATGATCTCTAGTTCAATCCAAGTTGCTATAAATGACAGCAACTTTATAGTTGAATAATATGCCATTGTGTACGTGTACCACATTTTCTTGGTCCAGTCATCAGCTGATGGTTATCTAGGTTGTTTCCACTTCTTGGCTATTGTGCAGAATTCTGAAATGAATACTGGAGTGGGTTCATTTTGACATACTGGTTTTATTTCCTCTGCATACATTACTTTTTTGAGGAATATCCATACTGTTTTCCATAAAGATTTTACTAGTTTACATTCCCATAACAGTGTGTGGGGTTCTCTTTTCTCTACATTTTCACTAGCACTTGATTTCTTAAGTCTTTTTGATAATAGCCATTCTTTTTAAAAATTTGTCCTAATTAGTTATATGTAATAGTAGAAGGCATTTTAACACATCATACACATATGGAATAAAACTTCTCATTCTCCTGGTTGTATGTGATGTAGTATCACACAGGTCATGTAGTCATATATTACATATTATTACATAGGGTAATAATGTCCAATTCATTCTACAATCCTTCCTAATACCATACCCCCTCCCCTCCCTTCACTCCCCTCTGGCTAATTCAAATTTACCTCTATTATTTTCTAGCCCTTACCCCTTATTGTGAATTAGCATCCACATATCAGAGAAAAAATTCATCTTTTGGTTTTTGGACATTGGCTTATTTTGTTTAGCATGATATTTTCCAGCTCCATCCATTTACCTATAAATGCCATAATTTCATTCTTCTTTGAGGCTGAGTAAGATTTCACTGTGTATCTGTACCACATTTTTTTTATCTATTCATCTGTTGAAGGGCATTTAGGTTGGTTCCATATTTTACCTATTGTGAATTGAGTTGCTATAAACATTGATGTGGCTGCATCACTGTAGTATGCTGATTTTAAGTCCTTTGGGTATAAACTCAGGAGTGGGGTAGCTGATCATATGGTGGTTTCATTCCAAGTTTTCTGAGGAATCTCCATACTGCTCTCCAGACTGCACCAATTTGCAGTCCTACCAGTAATGTATGAGTATACCTTTTCCCCACATCCTTACCAACACTCATTATTGCTTGTATTCTTGATAATTGCCATTCTGAGTGGAGTGAGATGAAATCTTTGAGTAGTGTTGATTTGCATTCCTTAGGAATACTACCCTATTCACAATAGCATCAAGAAAAATAAAATACTTGGGAACAATCTAACAAAAGAGGTGAAAGATTTCTACAGTGAAAACTACAGAACATGAAAGAAAGAAATTGAAGAAAACCTTAGAATATGGAAAGATCTCCCATGTTCTTGGATGGACAGAGTTAATATTGTCCAAATGGTCATTCTACCAAAAGCATTATACAGATTTAATACAATTCCTATTAAAATCCCAATGACATTCTTCATAGAAATAGAAAAAGCAATCATGAAATTCATTTGGAAAATTAAGAGACCCAGAATAGCCAAAACAATCCTGAGCAAGAAGAGTGAAGCAGGCGGCATCACAATACCAGACCTTGAACTATACTATAGAGCCGTAGTAACAAAAACGGCATGGTATTGGCACCAAAACAGATATGTAGACCAATGGTACAGAGTAGAAGACACAGAGATAAACCCACATAAATACAGTTATCTCATACTAGACAAAGGTGCCAAAAACACACATTGGAGAAAAGATAGCCTCTTCAACTAATGGTGCTGGGAAAACTGGAAATCCATATGTAGCAAAATGAAATGAAACTTCTCTCTCTCACCCTGAAAAAAACTCAACTCAAAATGGATCAAGACTTAGGCACTAGAACAGAGGCCCTGTGCCTAATAGAAGAAAAAGTAGGCCTAAATCTACCATGTTGGCTTAGGACCTGACTTCCTTAACAAGACTCCCAAAGCACAAGAAGTAAAATCAAGAATTAATAAATGGGATGGATTCTAACTAAAAAGCTTTTTCTCAGCAAATGAAACAATAATGTGAAGAGAGAGCCTACAGAATGGAGAAAACTTTACATGTATTTCAGATAGAGCACTAATCTTCAGGATATATACAGAACTCAAAAAACTTAACACCAAAAACCCCAAATAACCCAATCAATAAATGGGCTAAGGAACTGAACAGATACTTTACAAAAGAAGAAATACAATCCACCAACAAATATAAGAAAAAATGTTCAAGTTGGCTGGGGTTGTAGCTCAGTGGTAGATCGCTTGTCTAGCATGTGTGAGGCACTGGATTCCATCCTCAGTACCACATAAAAATAAATAATATAAGGGTCCGTCAACAACTAAAAAAATATTTTAAAAAATGTACAATATTTCTAGCAATTAGAGAAATGATAATAGCCATTCTTACTGGGTGGAAAGATTATTAATGGGAACAGGTTTGGTTGTGAGAGAACTCAGTTACTTTTTCTCCTATCTGGAAGGTGAGTGTGATAGCTAGAGCTCAGTAGTCAGTCTGGTTTATGAGATGACTTTGAGAGTGAAATTATCTTATTAAGGGTGGTGAGAAGATAGAATGAGCAGGGTCCCTGGTGCCTTTGTGGAGTCACTATGCAGTTCCTAATACAGTGTTTCTGTTTAGCATCGTTTGTGATCTCCTTTGAAACCAATCATTATTGGTTAATAATTATTGTCTAATTAAGGGTAATTTGGCTAATATCTGTTCTGTGTTATAGGAAAATTCAATATAATTTGAATTGTTAATGTCAATAAAAGTATGTCCCAGAATGTACAATTTCAGCAATTATTATATGAAGAGTAAAATGATACCAATGTTTGGTGGATCTTAAATGGCATTGACTTTACATTTTTATCATTTTTTGCATATTGAAAATGTTACTTTTTTATAATGTGTATGCCAGCAAATATATATTTGCCTCATTTTCCTATCAAAGAGCCAGAGATGACACCCAGGACCTGAGTTAGTTTCCATCCTAATATCCTAAAACATTTAACTGATCTTTTCCAAAACTCATGATTACTAGAAAATATTATGATATACAACAAAGTATCAAGTTAAAATGTAATATTCAAAGTAATGCAGAAATTCAAAGACTAGTCGTTTGTGACTTATTGCTTAAATGAAGCAGAGTAGGTAGGGCATTGGCAGTTGGCTAAAGTAAGGGTACAAGAATACTCTGGCAACTCAGTCCTGAGACATGTTTCATGTCTGGCCAACACCATTGAATCTTGGAGATGGTGCTCTCCAGGGACGTATATCTTAAGAGGCTCAGAGAAACAGGACATAGGTTATTTTATACTTGTTATTATTAATTGTCAATGGGTAAGGTACTTGCAATCCATACCTGAGTATTCTACTCCCCAATAACTTCTCCAGATTTATTTTCCACCATTCCCTGCTCCACTGTTTGCCCCTGGAGAGAGATCCTGGTAAACTGTATTATGTAGACTTCCTTGTCCTTTGGCGTCTACTTGGTTCAGGCAATGGGAGAAACCAGTAAGGAGTTTGAGGTGTGTGAAGAGGGTGTAAGGAGGCATCTGGCAATTTCTTTTCTCCAGCCCTGCCTTGGGGCTATGTTTTGGCTGTGGCTGCAGTTGTATAGCCTACATTCCTCCAGCCCCACCATCACTCCAGCTCTAACTTGTCCCTTCAGAGATATGGGGCATACATTCCCAGAGTGCTCAAACTCCCTGTTGGGTCTCACAAGCCAATTCATGCATCTGTATATGGTGTCTTTATTATTTTCAAACCTCAGCTGAGCGTCCTTTCTTTATCCTGCTGAAACCCATATTCTGGGAATGGACGAAGGCAGGAGAGTATACCTTTTCCTAGTGGCAAGAGCGAACCCTCTTTAAAAGGCTTTTAACAGGTGACATGAAGCATCCAGTTTTTTTTTCCTGTGTGAAATATCTTTTCTTTTGATTGCTTTATGCCTGTTTAATAGATGAGTTAGGGTATTAATGAATGTTAACGTTTCTGCCTGATCAGGCAGCTGTTTAGCATAGTTCTGCTCTTGTGCAATTAAAAAAAAAATATAACACAGCTTGTCTTTTGCTGTTTTATTTTTTAAGCCCCTCCAACATCTTCCTTTCCTCCCCTCCTCCATTTATTTTTCCCACTCGAGTCATCTTAAAGAGTCTTTAGAAAAGTGTTTCTTTAGGTTTTCTTTATAATTATCTAATCTTGGGAACTGAAAATAAAATTTTATTTTTTGCTACTGGGTTTTGAACCGAGGGACACTTAACCACTGAGTAACATCCTCAGTCCTTTCTTTTTATTTTTTTATTTTGAGACAAGGTCTCGCTCAGTTGCTTAGGGTCTTGCTAAGTTGCTGAGGCTGGTCTTGAACTTGTGATCCTCTGCCTCAGCCTCCCAAGTTGCCGTGATTATAGATGTGCACCATCACACTGGGCACTGCGAATAGAATTTTAAAAACATAAAATCTATTTAGGTGGACTTTGAAGATTTTCTTCTGCAGATGTTTGTCTTCCCTTGAAAAACAGGAGCCAGAGTCAAACCATGATTCATGTCCAAGTTTCAAATACTGAGAATGTTTTGGTTCAAAGCATATCATAAATGTAAAGATAATTTCATTCTTCTTGACATGAACCAGAGATAAATGTACTGATTTATTAAGCTGGTAGTTGAACCAATATTAGTTTTATCTTTAATTTCTGCCTTTAACTTAGAAGAAAATATGCTATAAGAGATAATCCTTCTGCCTCTGATGAAATAGTCTTAAACTTTTCTCCTCCTTTAGGCATGAGTTAGGTGGTAAGCAATGAAAAGCTCAAAACTCTTATCACAGTCTGGGGTTCTTGTAATTGACTTGATAGCTATTCTCTTAGGTCAGCTTCCTCAGAGCCAAACCTATTTTTCTGACTCTCTTGAGGATGAGAAAGATGAGAATTAGCAGAGTAAGAGAAGGTTTTTATGCCAAGAGCATGAGTATTTGCTAGAGGCAGGAGTTTTTTGGTCTTACCTTTCCACATTCACAGCTTTAATTTGATTTGATACTAGTTTCTCTCAACCATACAGGGTCTCATTAAACTTGGTTACCAACTTGTTGGTAAAATCTGTGTGAGTTTTATTTTTGGACCAATGTGATATATATATATATATATATATATATATATATATATATATATATCATGGCAGAATGTGAACCTTGAGGAATTCCATTGATGAATTTGTGCAGTCTTACAGAATCCCCCATTCTCATGATTATAGAAGCCTTTGGCAGCTATTTCCTGGTTTAGTGTTCCTTGAAGCATAAGGAAAGGATCTTTAGGTTATCTCATCAAGAGGTGATACATACGAATGTAAACTAGTCTTCCATCTCAGTCTAATAGCTTAGACTCTAGTGTCTAATCTGGTTTCAAGTGGAGTTCCTGATATTTGAGTCTTGCTGCTATTGCCAAGACCAGCATTGTCTTCGATCTCCAGGTAATCACTAGAGTTCCTTGCCAATAAATAGAAGACTATGATTCAGATTCCTTATGACTTACAGAGTGTATTTAACCTCATGAGATCATATTTCCTGATCCTTCCTTTTCTTTCTTCCAATACAGTGGGTTCTGGGGCACGAGTGTCATAGTGGAGCTTATCTGCCTCCTGTAAGACTCAGACTGAGACTTCATGGCTAAACATGGTGCAGTGAACAAGGACATATATCAGCCAGCTGTCTGGCTATGATGATTTCCTCTGACTCCTATAACAAATTACCACAAACTTATTGATTTAAAGGAACAAAATTTTGTTTCTTTGTATAGGTCTGGAGGATGGAAGTTCAAGATCAGTTTCATTGGGCTAAGAGTAAGATATTAGCAGGACTGGTTCCTTCTTGAGGCTCTGGGATAAGATTCTTTAAATTTTTTTATTTTATTTTTACAGACTGCATTTTGATTCATTGTACACAATGGGGTACAACTTTTGCTGTGTACATGTGTACATTTGTACATTTGTTGTGTACATTTGTTTTCCACATTTGTACATGTGTACATTTGTACACAATGTGGTCACACCATTCATGTAATCATACATGTACATAGGGTAATAATGTCTGTCTCAGTTCACTGTCTTTCCTTGCCCCACCTCTTCCTGCCCCATTTCCCTTTACACAATCCAAAGTGCCTCCATTCTTCTCTAACCCCTCTCCCCCCACCCCATTATGTATCATCATTCACTTACCAGAGACAACATTCAGCCTTTGGTTTTTGGGGATTGGCTTATTTCACTTAGCATGATATTCTCCAACTCCAGCCATTTGCTGCAAATGCCATAATTTTATTCTTCTTTATGGCTGAATAATATTCCATTGTGTACATATACCACAGTTTCTTTATCCATTTATCAATTGAAGGGCATCTATGTAGGTTCCATAATCTATCTATTGTGAATTGAGCAGCTATAAATATTGATGTGACTTCTTTAGTATAGTATGCTGATTTTAGGTCCTTTGGGTATAAACCAAGGAGTGGGATAGCTGGGTCAAATGGTGTGTCCATTCCAAGTTTTTTGAGAAATCACCATACTGCTTTCCAGAGTGGCTGCACCAATTTGCAACTCCACCAGCAATGTATGAATGTGCCTTTTTCCCCACATCCATGCCAACACTTATTATTGCTTGTGTTCTTGATAATAGTCATTCTAATTGGAGTGAGATGAAATCTTAGGGTGTTTTGATTTGTATTTCTCTAATTATTAGAGATGAACATTTTTTCATATATTTGTTGATTGCCTGTTGGGGAAAGATTCTTAATCCTTGCTTTTTAAGCTTCTAGTGGCTATGTGTATCCCCTGGCTTGTGGTCCCTCATTCCATATTCAAAGCACATCACTCCTATCTTTGCTTCAGTCACCATATTGCCTTCTCCTTTAATTCTGATTTATCCTCCTCCCTAATCAAGATATTCTCCCTTTTTAAGATCCTTAATCATATCTTCAAAGTCTTTTTTCTACGTAGAGTAACATTTACAAATTCCAGAAGTTAGGGTGATAAGGACTTTCCAGAGTTTGCTATAGAGAAACACTTTCTGAAATCTCACCCTGTTTCATCAGCTTTTTTCATTGCTGTGACCAAAAACCCTGATAAAAACAATGGAGAGGAGGAAGAGTTTATTTGGGGCTCACAGTTTTAGAAGTCTCTGTCTATTGACAGCCAACTCCATTGCTCTATGCCAAAATGAGGCAGAATATTGGGGAAGAAGGGCATGATGGAGAAAAACAGCTCAGAACATGGTACCAGGAAGCAGAGAAAGAGCTTTTCAGACCAGGACAAAATATATACCCCAAAGGCATGCCCCCAATAACCTAATTCTTCCAGCCACATCCTGCATGCCTACAATTACCACCTAGTTAATCCCTACCAGCAAATCAATGCACTGATTAGGTTAAAGCTCTCATAACCTGATAATTTAATCTCTGAATTTTCTTACATTGTCTCATGCATGAGCTTTTGGGGGACCCCTAATATCTAAACCATATAACATGCCCTCTCTGGGTGACTGAGTCAAGCAAAGGTATAAAGGTCTGGTCATTTGGGTCCAGTCCAGTATATTTTAATGCTTACTCCAGAGCTTTCTGCTACATAAACTAAGATCTTTTGGACCTACATCACAGTTCCATTTTTCCCTCTCTGTTGTGCCTTGCTTTCTCACCCTTTTCTTTCATAACTGTTGATCCCTAATAAATGTCTTGTACCTCAAACACACTATCCTCTGCTTCTAGAGAACCCAGACTGCTGACAGTTGGTACTTGGAATAGGCTAAAAAAGGAATTGATAAGATGGGTCATTCAAGTCAGATCATTCAAATGGATGTCATGACACATGTTTGTATTCTTAGCTACTTGGGAGGTTGGGACAGCAGGACTACAGGCTTGAGGCTGCCTGAGCAGCTTAGTGAGATCCTGTCTCAAAATAAAATAAAAAGGGCTGGGAGTGTAACTCAGTGATAGAGTGCTTGCCTATTTTGATCTATAGGACTAGAAAATAATAAAAAACTGGATCATTCACTGTCTAAGCAGACGATGATGATCCCCAAAAGATTCTGAAACAGGTGGTAACTCATTGGTAAGCTTTCATACTTAGTGAGTTGGGAGGGTAAATGGGTAGAGGGGACTGTACTAGTAGGTAAAAAGTATTAGATATTTAAAACTTTTGGAGGAAAGAGTGGGTATATACAAATAACAAGATTGGATAGTTATTGCCTTCTAATGGCATAATCCAATGATTTGGTCTAATATCTATCTTTGTAAATAAAAATTATTTTGGAACACAGCCATGCCCATTCATTTATGTATTCCTATGCTACGATGGCAGACATGAGTAGTTGCCAGAGACTCTATTGCTTACAAAGTAAAAAATATTTGCTGCTAAATTCTGGCAAATCTCATTCAAAAACATATTAAAAAGATAGTGCACCATGATCAAGTGGGGTTTATCCCAGGAATGCAAGGTTGGTTCAACATCAGAAATCTATAAATGTAATTCATCACATCAATAGACTTAAAATTAAGAATCACATGATTATTTCAATAGATGCGAAAAAAGCATTTGATAAAAGACAGCACCCCTTGATGTTCAAAACACTAGAAAAACTAGGGATAGTAGGAACATACCTCAACATTGTAAAGGTTATCTATGCTAAGCCCATGGCCAACATCATTCTAAATGGAAAAAAACTGAAAGCATTCCCTCTAAAAACTGGAACAAGAGAGGGATGCCCTCTTTCACCACTTCTATTCAACATCGTCCTTGAAACTCTAGCCAGAGCAATTAGACTGTCAAAGAAATTACAGGGATACGAATAGGAAAACAAGAACTCAAACTATCACTATTTGTTGACGACATGATTCTATATTTAGAGGATCTACAGGATCCAAAAAACTCCACCAGAAAACTTCCAGAACAAATAAATGAATTCAGCAAAGTAACAGGATATAAAATCAACACACATAAATTTAATGCATTTCTATTCATAAGTGATGGATCCTCTGTAAGAGAAATTAGGAAAACTACTCCATTCACAATAGCCTCAAAAGAATAAAATACTTGGGAATTAATCTAACAAAAGAGGTGAAAGGCCCCTACAATGAAAACTACAGAACACTAAAGAAAGAAATTGAGGAAGACCTTAGAAGATGGAAAGATCTCCCATGTTCTTAGATGGGCAGAATTAATATTGTCAAAATATACCAAATGTGCTATACAGATTTAATGCAATTCCAATGAAAATTCCAATGATGTATCTCATAGAAACAGAGAAAGCAATCATGAAACTCATTTGGAGGAATAAGAAACCCAGAATAGCCAAAGCAATCCTTAGCAGGAAGAGTGAAGCAGGAGGTATAGACTTTATACCACAGAGCAATAGCAACAAAAATGGCATGGTACTGGCGCCAAAACAGATATGTAGACCAATGATACAGAATAGAAGACACAGAGACAAACCCACATAAATACAGGTATCTCATACTAGACAAAGGTGCCAGAAACATACGATGGAGAAAAGATAGCCTCTTCAACAAATGGTTCTGGGAAAACTGGAAATCCATGTGTAGCAAAATGAAATGAAACTCCCATTTCTCACCCTGCACAAAACTCAACTCAAAATGGATCAAGGACCTAGGAATTAGACCTGAGACTCTACTCTAAATTGAAGAAAAAGTAGGCCCAAATCTTCATCATGTCAGCCTAGGACCAGGCTTCCTTAACAAAACTCCCAAAGCACAAGAAATAAAAGCAGGAATCAATGATTGGGATAGAGTCAAACTAAAAAGCTTTTTCTCAGCAAAGGAAACAATCATCAATGTGAAGAGAGAGCCTACAGAGTGGGAGAAAATCTTTGCTACACAAACGTCAGATAGAGCACTAATCTCCAGAATTTACAAAGAACTCAAAAAACTTAACACCAAAAATCCAAATAACCCAATCAATAAATGGGTTAAGGAACTGAGCAGACACTTCACAGAAGATATACAAGTGATCAACAGATACGTGAGAAAATGTTCAACATCTCTAGTAATTAGAGAAATGCAAATCAAAACCACCATAAGATTTCATCTCACTCCAATTAGAATGGCTATTGTCAAGAACTTGAGCAACAATAGGTGTTGGTGAGGATGTGGTGAAAAAGGCACACTCATACATTGCTGGTGGGATTACAAATTGGTGCAGCCATTGTGGAAAGCAGTATGGAAATTCCTCAGAAAACTTGGAATGGAACCACTATTTGACCTAGCTATCTCACTCCTCGGTTTATATCCAAAGGACTTAAAATCAGCATAGTACAGTGATGCAGCCACATCAATGTTTATAGCAGCTCAATTCACAATAGATAAACTACAGAACCAACCCAGATGCCCTTCAACAGATGAATAAAGAAAATGTGGTATAGATACAGTGGAATATGACTCAGCCTTAAAGAAGAATGAAATTACAGCATTTATAGGTAAATGGATGGAGCTGGAGAATATCATGCTAAACAAAATAAACCAATGTCCAAAAACCAAAAGCTGAATGTTTTCTCTGATATGTGGATGCTGATACATAATGGGGTAAGGAGAGAGGGGATATGGGAAGAACGGAGGAATGTTGGATTGTGTAGAGGGATATGAGGGAAGGGGAGGTGGGGAAGGAAAGATAGTGGAGTGAGACACTGTGTACATATGATTATGTGAATGGTGTGACTCTACATCATGTATAACCAGAGAAATGAAAAGTATTGCCCGTTTGTGTACCATGAATCAAAATACATTCTGGTATCATGTATAACTAAATACAAAGATTTGTTGTTTTGTCTTTTATAGAACAAGTATGTCAACTTCTGGTTTGATGCTTGAGTGACTGTCCCTATCATATCTTATGATTTACCTGGTCCCTGTACAATCCAATGGATTTTGGAGAATGGCTGTCAACTCTCACAAGCACAGCAAAATAACATCCCTGATAGCGTTCACTGTACCTGATGAGAAATACTTGCTAGTATAGATTAGGTTGGCTTCAAGTATGTGGTATGGGGCCATTGAATTAGAACATATATTCTATTCTATCTAATTAGATGAGAGAATAGGAAATATTTCATATACACATGGAATGGAGAATAATATTCACTTGAAGGTATGTGCCAGGGCTCTTTTAACTCTCCTTTTTTTCTGTTATAATATTGTCTGAAGATATTCAGACCATTTTGCCATTTGGCATTACACTGACCTGTTACTTTGATGACATTATGTTGATTAAGTTGAATCTTGAAGAGAGAGCATAATGCAGGTACTGGCAATACACGTCTTCCAGAGTGTGGAAAATTATCACGACCCGCATGGCATGTCCTCAGTTTCTCCGAACCGGGGCTGTTAAGGGAATTGGAAATAAGGAATATAAGAAATAAAGACAAACATTCAATTATAAGTGGAAGCAGGACTTGGTGGGTGAACCAGCCCCGGTGGTGTCTGATCTCTAACAACAAGCAAGACTCTGCATTTTATTATACAGGCAAACACATCAAAAGCATTTATTATGAGAAAGCTTCTTCAAGGTCAACAAAAGGGAGGTTGAGCAGGAAGAGGCTAATTGGGGCTTATCTGCTTGCATGATATCTTCTCTCGCTCCCTGCAGCTGACTGAGCATGCCCTTATTTCTTCTACCCCCAGGCAGCACGCATTTGAACTCAAAGCTATCAAATCCACAAATTCCATGCCAAGCATGGAATCTACGCCATTAACAGTGGACACCTGCCAATGGGCATTTCTCTCAGCACCATTGTACTGAAAGATTCCCAGAAGCAGCGTCTCACTGTCCAGGGCTACTGAGTTCAAAGCAATGATTTATTCTCTGCTCCCAACAGAAAATACACCCTATAAAGATTTAAGAACCTGTCCCAAAACTATAAACAGTTTAAGAGTCTATTGATCAGGGTTGTGCTTGAATATATCCTCAAAGTAAAAGACAAAGTATTGTATCTCAGACATTTAAAAGAAGCTCGATACCTGTTGGAACAGTACGGGCTGCGGAGCAGTACGACTAGGGATACTTCTGCAGCCTACATACTGGGTGACACAAAAGGCTGCCACCTTCAAATGGGATCCAGAGTAGGAAGAGCTTAGTAATAGGTATATGATATGGTATAAAAAGCTTGCCACTTGAGACCTACAGTTTGTAGAATCTATGATATTAAAGGTACTCGTGAGATAAGATGCTGCGTGGAGTTTGTGGCAAGTCTCAGCAGACAGATCATGTTAGCCCCTTAGGTGGAGTACAGATGATATCATTTTTGATGTGCTCCTGGTGCTTGCTGGAGAGAGGATGCCTGGCCCTGAAGCAAAAAATGACTATGATTGTAGCGATATCTATCATGAGCTGAGTCCTGTCGGGCTCACCATGGGATAGGGTCATTCAGGCCCAGCCACAGTGCACTGCAGGATGGAAGTGTATCTTTGGGAGCAAGGACAAGCCTGACAAAATGGCAAAATCAAACTTCATGAGTAGGTTCGGCGGCCCACCAGGGCATTTTTAACTGTTTCATCAACGCCCTTTTCTAACATTTAATACCTGTGGCTTTATGAAGGATTCTACCTGAAAGATGAAAAAACAAAACAAAACAAGCTTAGTTATAGATCAACTCAGTATATGAGTGAAAGTTAACACTAGCTTCATTCAAAGTTTGCTTTGAAAGACATAATGTCCTGGGAAACATTGTCTCCTATGTTCTTTTCACAGATATTTCTCCCTTGTCTCACTGGCACATTCTTTTCCATGCCTAACCACAGCTCCTGTTCCATTATATTAAAACCATTAACCTTTCAAATAATTTTATAGAATCCACTTATTTGCCTCTCTTAAGAATTATCACCCCATTGCCCATGACCCCTCCACCCTTGGTCACCTGACCTCTGGCTCTGAGCCCTGTTCTGGCCAAATCACAATGATGAGTATTTGGGGGTGGGTGGGTAAGGGGGGGCAGTGGGAGGGGATGGAACCAACTTTTTCTGTATTTTGTATTGTATGTTTTCTTCAACATGTAACCAATCAGTATCTTGTCAATATAGTCAGCTGATCGATCGAAAAAAAAAATTATCACCCATAACTTTGTCAAGTTTCCTCCCTTTTAGAGCAGGGACCTTATTCAACATGTAGAACGTAGATTTGTTGCCATTTTGACCCAATAATTGCACATCATCGCCACAGACCATGACTCTTATCAGTACAGTTTGTTTCAAGATAATGGGGTAGTTTCATAAAAGTTGTCTCCTTCAGAGTTTTTATATCTATGTGATTAAAGGAATATTAAACCCAAACCAAGCAAGACCTGTCAAACATGATAATCTGTTAAGAAAAACCAAATTATTTAAGGTTCTTTACTTTTTTTGACACTAGGTATTGAATCCAGGGACACTTTACCACTGAGCTACATCTCCAGCCATTTTTATTTTTATTTTGAGACAGGGTCTTTCTAAGTTGCACAGGACCTCACTAAGTTACTGAGACTGGCTTTAAACTTGTGATCCTCCTGCCTCAGCCTCCTGAGTTGCTGGGATTACAGGTGTGTGCCTCTGTGCCTGGCTAGGATTTTTTTTTTTTAAACTTTTTTTAGTTGTAGATGGACACAATACCTTTATTTTATTTATTTTTATGTGGTGCTGAGGATTGAACCCAGTGAGTGCCTCACACCTGCTAGGCAAGCGCTCTACTGCTGAGCCACAATCACAGCCCCCGGCTAGGATGTTTTTGATGGTAAAAGAAAATGGTTTCTGGAGAGACAAAATAGCCTGTTACTTTTTAATCAACTTTTTTTTTTTTTTTTTTTTTTGTACTGGGGGTTGAACTCAGGAGTACTTTACCACTGAGCTTTATTTATTTATTGTTTGAGACTAAGTCTCTAAGTTGCTGAGAGTCCCACTAAATTGCTGAGACTGGCCTTGAACTTGTGATCCTCCTGAGTTGCTGGTATTATGATCAGGTATTTGTCTACAAAAAGATAAATGCAAAGAGAAAGAAAGGAGGTTGCTTACAGAAACAAAGAAAACTGGGCTTAAAATCAGAAAGAAGTCTGGCAGCATGAGCCTACCTATTCTCTTGGCATTATGGAAGAAATTCTGAGAGCATCTTAAGAAAGTATGTGTCTTTCTTATTTATTTATTTTGGTACCAGGGATTGAATCCAGGGTCCCTTAACCACTGAGCCACATCCCCAGACCTTTTTAGTTTTTCTCTTGAGACAGGGTCTCTCTAAGTTGCTTAGGCCTTGCTAAGTTGCTGAGGCTGCCTTTAAACTTGCAATCCTCCTGCCTTATCCTCCCAAGTTGCTGGGATTACAGGCATGCTCCACCATGCCTGGCTAAGTATGTATTTTTTTGACTGTTAATTTTTTTCCTGAAATTCTCTTTCAAGTCAGACTTAAAGATACCATGATCTACATTATCTTGTAAAGCAAATTTTGTTTGATCAGAGGATAATTTACTATTATTATTTTGCTATACTACAGAATATTTCCACCTTGTAAATGTACACAAATGGTATGTGGAGTTTTTCAATAAGGTTTTATAAAATGAATATTTCACTTTAATTCAAGAATTTGCCATAACTTAGAAGAGTTATTGGATTTTACAGATTTCCACTAGATGGCAAGCATCATCTTTCAATTTCTTAGTGGCATCAAGGTAAAATATTGCTGCTATTTAAAACTTACATCTTTACTTGCGACAGATGCACTTGTATCAAAAAAAAAAAAATAAAGGCATTGATTCACAAATTGAACCAAATTTAGAATCAAGTTATTCATCTGAAAGTGAAAAATATATTGATAGTTAACAGTTCTATTTTAAGAATATATATTCATATTCATTCATTTGACAAATACTAAATACCTATGTGTTATCCTACTTTGTTTAATTCACTTTCCCCACCAGTGAAGTTGTGTTTTTTTTTTTCTTTTCTTTGCAGTGCTGGGGATTGAACCCAGGGCCTTGTGCTTGCAATGCAAGCACTCTACCAACTGAGCTATATCCCCAGCCCCCAAGTGTTTTTATTATACTCATTTTAGAGTTTGTAAAAAAGGTTTACAGAAATTAAATAATTTATTTGCCCAGCACATACAGATGAAAACTTTACATAGATTGTCCCTGAGCCTGTTCTCCTAACCTCTACATCTTGCTGTCTATCATAAATAAACTATAATAAATTAACTTAAAAATGTTTAACACAGTGTATTATGTAATAGTATTTAAAAGTATAAGTTATGATTTTCTTCTTGTTGCAGATCTTTACAGGGTTAAATATTCTGGTATTATCTTTAGGAAAATCTGTGTATGAAGAAATAAAAATAATTGCAAAATACACTTTTATTAGATCACATAGTATCTGTATAATTTTGCCTCTCAAGCATATGAAAGATGAGAAGAAATGGCATACAACTGCAAATGTACTTTGGAGGAAGAAAATATATAGAGAAACAAGAGAGTAAGAGAGAAATGTATATGTGAAGACATGTGAGGAAACGTTCTATAAGAAATCATAATTTAAGTAACAAAAACTTTCTCTGTGAGTGCTTCCTGTTGTGGAAGAATTTTGTACAACTGCAAGTTCAATAAAATGAAAGTTTAGAGGCAAGAGTATAAAACAAAAGATGGGGAAAAAAGTAAATGCAGTCAAGGAAACACACTCAGGTGTGACACAGCCTTTTAAATTTAATAAATATATTAAAGAATAAGAAACAGAAGAGTCAGTTAAAATTCAAATTAATGTGATTGAAGAGAGTAATAACAGTGAAATGACAGCAAAATGGAGATGAAAGCAACTAGGAAGAGTTCTTTTAAGAGAAAAGAGAAAAAAGAAACCCATCAAGCTCTTATCAAATAAAGTTCAGCTAATCAATAAATTAATTAAAAATTAGAGAATCCAGAAATGGAGACATATCTGGTGAGAATAGTGATAAGTGCTTGACTGTACTAGAAGCTGGAGTTACAGAAGAGTAAAGCATTTCTGTCCTCAAGGAGTTTAGCATAGTGGAAAATTCAGAGATATCACTCAGTCTGAATGCACTGAAGTAAGTGCTACTGCATTGGTGGAGGAAAGAGAAATTCTACATAAGTTACTTGAAACCTGAGATTTGAAAGAGGAGCACCCAAAAGAGAGGAGGAAAGTAACAGGACCAAAGGAGGGAAAGTGCAAAGGCTTTGGATATCAGTTGGCCGTGTGGAACGACCATGGCAGGGTGGAAGGGGCAGGAGAGGAACCTGGAAAATCTTAAGCAGCTCATGAAGGGAGTTTGTCTTAATCCTATTTGAAGGGCTTTAATCTGGGAAGTAACTAATTTATGCATTAAATAATGTTTGCTAGCAGCTGGAGTGAAGGAGGAGGAAGTAGGGAGTTGTTGCCCTGTTGGTATAAAGTTTCAATTATGCAAGATGAATAAATTCTAGTGATCTAGTGATTATATAGGTAATATAGTATCATGCACTTAACATTCTGTTAAGAGGGAAGATTGCAAATTAAGTGTTCTTACTATGAAACAAAGCATTCAAGAAGACAAACTTTTTGAGGTCATGGATACGTTAACTACTATGATTGTGATGATGGTATCATGGGTACATGCATACAATGAACTCATAGATTGTATAAATCACACATATACAGGCTTTCATTTTGCTTTTTTGGTATTTCAGTTTTACGTTAATAAAACTTAAAAATTCACCCTGGTTATAGCTTGGAGAGATTCAAGAAATTGACACAAAATTATTATGTGGTCAGTGTGTGAGGTTGTTTAGGAAAAGTTTTGTCCAGAAATAGGACTTGGGCTTTCCTTGTCAACCTATGGATAAGGTGGGCCAAAACGTCAAAAGGGAGGGAGGGACTTACCTCATTGTGCTCTTTGACACTGTTGGGCCAATATGGTCTTCTGCACCACAGTTGTTTCCTATTTGAAATGAGACAGCTTTGGCAAGATGATTGTTTTCTTGACTTTTTCTTGGATGTGCTTCTTTGATTTCTGTATAGCTGCTTCATTTGATCTTTTCAACTTTTAAAGAGATAAACATACTGAAAGGATGTGTTATAGACCCCAAAAAAAAAAAAAAAAAAAAAAAAA